>DWTU01003470.1:0-10382 GCA_018251515.1 Cecropterus confusis
ATTCTTCAACGAAAATTATAACATAATTAGCTGACCATCGCGCTTATACCCGCGTCTAAAAAATGTAATTTAATATAGTTACATGTAGCAGAAATTTTAGATCTGATACAATTTTAACATTACAGCATTATTTCAGAGAAGACTGATAGCAACTGACATTAGCGGCAGTAACGGTGGCTGCGTGCACGTAGAGCGCGCGCGGTTTTTAGTTTTTATATTTTTTTGTGCGGAACCGTAATTACATTTTTTTTAAATATAAGTAGCGTAAGTTGTAACATCAGCTATCTAACAGTGAATATCCCTTCAAAATCGGTCCAGCGGTTTCGGAGATTACCCAGAACAAACAGACAAACAGACAGACAAAAAATTTAGTAATTGATGTTTTGTCATCAGTATCGTGTATACTTCCATGTACATTTGGTAAAAAGCTATTATTTTGATATTACATACAGACAATTCAATTTTAGTCATATTAAAACAATAGATATATCAATTAACTGCACGGTCGACCCTGCGTAAAAACTAAGAACCACCGCGTGACTCGCAGCTTTCAAAAATGACGCAATTAATCACAGTTTCTTCTCAATTTCTGTACCTATTGTCTCATTTGAGTGGAATTTAATGCAACAATGACTGGCTCCTAATTTCATTACCACCCACGGCTGGTCTGTATTCGCCTTTATCGACGCACAATAGTGTATTGTGCGCCGAAGAACCAAATTAGTAAAATGACGCGGTAAATTCGTTGATGATTTTAACGGTAAGCAATCCCGATTAGAGGTAATTGGTGTAGATTGATGAAAAATTGTATGACTGGCAATATGTGATAGCGGGCACTATTCATTCAGGGATGAAATGCTAATAAGTCTAATAGATTAATCAGTTTAGTCGTAAAAAGGATTATAAATTATAATTATGATAGTGTTTAACAAAGAAGTTTGATGAACAAAGGTTGGAAGTTACGCAATAAGTGTTTATTTCTTTAGCTTTACTTCTACTAAACTTTTAATGATAACGGCAAATGTATTTATATCGCCTAAAATTATTGATATATAAGAAAGGATATCTATCTTAGTTATACATGTAATTATTCATTTTAAATGTCAATTATTTACATAATTATATTAACTTTTTATACTTTTACGCAATTACCGCCAAATTTCTTGGAAAAAATTTAACGAAAACAGACATTATCCTATTCCTATGCATTTTATAATGAAGACCTTGTCATGGTCAATTTATTCCACCGCGCACAAAATTGGATAATATTCAAAAGCCCTCGACACAGTCAACAATTACATGACGTGAGCCATTGACACGGGTGTCGCTGCCGGCGAAGGCGCGGGCGGCGGACAGGCGCACGCGCAGGTAGGCTTAGCGACGACAGAGATAACACCATAGTGCCTCTCGCTCACACCACGTGGTGGGGCTGCCAGGCGCGGGCGTATTCGCCGTTCGTGCTACATTTTTATTTAGTTTGTAACCGTTCTTTGTCGTCGCAGGTCTGTTCGAGTGGATCGTCCTTATAAATAGTGTTTCGATAACAAAGTTCGACAGATGAGTGACGACGTGCTAAGACTTTCTCGTGTTTATCGGCGCCTTGGCGCCAGTCGGCTCTGGTATGGGTGGCCGTAGGATAATTAAGGCCGCAGCTGTGCTCCTAGCCCTAGGGTACAGTAGCCTGTTAGTGTATCAAGGCGGAGTGAACTTCAACTCCCAAGAAAGTCGCGCGGCAGTGCAAGTGTCTGGTTTATCTATTGAACCCGTAACTAAAACAAGTATCTATGATAGTGGACAGAGTAAGAATATAACTTTAGATGACATATTTATTAGTGTTAAAACAACTAAACATTATCAGTATACTAGGTTGCCGATTATACTGAAGACATGGTTCCAAATGGCGAAGCAGCAGGTATATATATATTTTAAAATTAATTTGGCTGAATTATGTAAATATGCAAATCATGTTTAAAATATTGTTTTTCGTTTATGTTTTTATACAGTTTAGTTAAGCGTCTTTAATGTTTTGCAAATCTATCATTAAAAACACAATACCTATCGTTAAATGAGTAAATAAAATCCTGTTATTCTTATTTTAAACCTTTCTTATACATTATTTTCAGTGAATAAATTGACTTAAATAAGTTATGCAATGTTTGTAATTAAAATACTTGATAAGGTACAATTATATTGTGTCTTATCAAGTCTTATTAATATAATTTTAAAAAACAACTTTATAACCGCCCCAGACTAAACAGAGTAAACTTATACACAGAACATTACTATCATGAAAATTGTAAGGACAGAAGCAATCTATTTTTAAATCACAATGTCCTTGTCCATCAAGAAATAGAAATAGGACAAACTCCTACACAAAATTAATCCCAGATGCGTGTCCTATCATTAAGGAATGAGACCCACCAAAACTAAATCAGAATATGCCATATTATTACACTGCTTGAAAAACACGCCTAAGCAACTAGGAAAAATATTTGGTAATAAACATGTAAACACAAAACTACATAACGATAAACATTCAAACGTGGACCCTGATAACGTAACGATAAACATCAACCGTTAATGGTTATTCTTAAACATTTTTGCTATCAACGCAGACAAGAAAGCAAGTTGACATAGACAATTATTAGAAAATCATAAGTAAATACGTAATTATAATGTTTAAAAGTTAAATAACATGTCATAAAAAATAAATAACATTGTCTTTAACAATTTTGAGGATAATAGAAAATACTTTAGCGAATACTGTACACGAACGTCTTCAAGCAACTGTTGGAAGTAAGTTATATAATGTAAACAATAGTAAAACAGCAATTGTACTAACCTTTATGTAAGTTGCGCTTGTCTGGGCGGAACATCTGGTTTTAAAGATAAAGAATCGTCTCAAACATTTTTTTGTGTATAAATAATGTCTGCATATTTTTTCTGGTCAATGCGCGACAACTTGATAATTGACTACATACTTTCATGCGTATAATAATGAATTTGCAATGTGGGTTACATTTTTTTATACGATTTTGTTAGAATCGGGAAGAACGATGTTAAGTTATCGGGGTGGACGATATTTATGAGTAGAGGAATCTTATTAGATATTTTTTTCTGGAGTGATCGACAAACAAATCAAATCAAAAATCTATTGTAGCCTATCAAGCAGTACTTTTTTTATAATTAGATACTGTCTATAATGCTAGTCAAGTGCACATTCAATCTACTTATAACTGTATATATAATAAATAAATATCAATAACATAATAAAATACGTAGTTTTATAAATTGTTATACTTTAGTAATATTTGGTAGTACAAAATGTTCCACATCTTTCACAGTTGGTCATTACTCAGTATAATTACATATCTGCACTGTTATAGTATTTTATATACACATAAGAATTCATTCTACAGAAATATTCTAACTATAGAATGTTATTGTTTATTTAATTTAATCTGTTCATTGTACATACAACAATAATCCTTATGAAGGAAGATATATTCACTTGAAATTATCACAGCAGGCTCCGCTGTTAAAAGGTCAAAATCGCCATTAACTTCGAAATTAGTTAGAGGGGAATAGCTTAATTCCCTGCTTTTATCTTTGTCATCTTGCAGCTGCAGGACAAACCTGTTTCTAGACCATCCTCGACTTCAATTCCCTACCCTCTATCTTATAACTACCATAACACCGTAATTCGTAAAACCTGATCGTATGATTATGCAAAAGACGACAGGACCACAAAAAACAAACCAGTTTTTGAAAAAGTTGGAAATTATTTCTAATACGATACTTTAGTCTGAGAGACCATTACTTGACAAGAAAGAAGTACGCGTCCAATCATGGTGACAGAAACATAGTTATTACAGAAAAATATTCCGTGGATACATTTATCTCACAGTAGGAGTTTCGATTTAATCGCATCTCATTTCGAATGTTGTTCTATGACCCCTATTATAGAATAGTTTTGTCATAAATATACAAACAATAATATTATAGAAAGCTATCATCGTATTCATTCAATAATTAAACATACTTATGTTGCATTCATTTACAGTAACCACGTTGGATTTATAAATACTCGTCATCGCCTTTGAAAGTGCTGTTGTTGATGTAATTGATAGTGTCATTAAAAATTAAATAAACTAACATGTTTACGTGGTATATCTTATCATAAATGTTTCGGATGTAAAATAGCAATTCAAATCGCCAACTATACAAACGGAACAATAGAAAACGGTACGAGGCCGATCGTGCAGCGCCCGTTGGCTGTTTCCTGAATCTGGAGCGTGCATAATCGACCGTTAATCCGGCTCGAAGGACCAACATAAATAACCATTGGAACATGGACCCTGCGCTTGCGCAGCGCGTGGCACGACGCGCGCCCGCCACGTGACCGGATTGTTCTCTTGCTTTCGCCCTTTTTGTATCGAAAGCTCTCTTATTATATTTGATTTATAGCCGGCTTAGACCGGATAACTCGCATCTTAGCTATCAATAAATTTATTTTAACCTTCCAATAGAATTAAATAAAACTCAATGTCGTGAACTTTGATTTATATCTTGTCATAAATATTCCTTATTTAATTGTTAAACCTTCTTTGTATTGTCACTATAATTAGTAATGATTATTGATAATAAGATTTAAGGTACGTTACTACTAAGAGAAATACTTATTCATTTATAGCTTAGAATATTTTGCCTCCCGACCTGTTTATGGCCTCCAGTCCATTTACTGTGTGAATAAGTGATACCATTCAGCATTAAAATTATAGTTATGTCACATAAACAAATGTCACTCAGATATTATAATTTTGTATTCAGAACTATGACTGATTTTTTTTATTTTTCTATAAGTCATTATTATTTGAAATGTAAAAATGGTCGTATTAACTTTTCTATATAATATTAAAGTTTTCTTAGAGTTTTGTCTTCTACCCTAGTTCCAAAGTTAGCGTTAAAGTTTCCCTACTTTCCATACTCTATTGTAATTTGACCCGTTGCTTGTGGTCGGCCAATTTATTATAATTGACTGGACGTTGTGTCACGTCGTTCACGTAATGGATACCATTGGCTTTCACGTGAACGAACGATAAGGAAAATGTTTGATATATTTGCCCATAAAACCGGTGCCGTCTATTGTTTTATGTTTTCAATGTTTCGGTCGATTTACGAAATAGGACAGACTGGGTATCTGTGCATTCGGTCGTGCCTGAAAATGTTTTTTTGGGTTTTTATATGTATGTCATATGTTTGATTGGTAGAACATTAGTAGGTCATGACGTAATTGCTTCTTCTGTTTTACCACAGATGTATACTACTTTCGTTACTTTAAAATTGCACATATTATCTATTCACGAAGAAAAGAACTCTATAGCGAGAAGAAATTTCTAGAACTGTCTATTAGCATTTTTCTATAAAAAAAACAAGTTCTATCTTTTGTTTAAGCTAAGGAATACATGTTAATTCTGCATTAGTGAATAACGAAAATTCTTGTGCAATTTACAATGCATTCAGATGGAATTCCAATTTATTTGTCATAGGTTTCTAACTAGCAATGTGTCCCAATTTAAATTACGGCAGGACTAATCATCCCCTTTAAGTTGATAACAGTGACCAGTTCGTCTCCATCATGTTATTTGCAAATTCTTTTAATACATCAATCCACACATTAAATTTTAATATAATGGAACAAAATCTTTTTAATTCTGCAGGAATAACATTTCTACGTTCGTGACTGCACCAGGAAATAAATTTTCATTTCCATTTCCTAGATTTATTTACGAAGTCATTCAATATGCAAACTGCATTAAAACCTATCTTAGTATTCATAGTGCTGTTTCACGTCTCACTCTGTCGTCAGTTGACAGATCCTATTTCGCCATATCATGTTTCTTTGGCTTATCATAACTGTTTTGAATTTTTTATTTGACTAGCACCACGCTCTTGAAATGTGTACGCAAGGTTGTAATATGAGAGCTGCGTGTAGCCAAGCCTATAATAACAAGGGACACGGCTTTGTTATGCTTTGGATCTATAGTTTTGTGTATTAAATGGATATTAGATACTCATTGAATTTGAGAGAGTAGAGGTGATAGTAGTTCGACTGCGGTGGTCTCACCGTCACACCTGTTATTGACTCATTGGCAGTGTTAATCGCTACTGTGTTCTGATTTGAATTCTGCGGCAAATCTCAGATATGACTCCAATCCTGTTTGTGATTGAGTAGAACTGCAAGATCTTGTTCCAATTAATAAATATAATTTACTATTTTACTTCTTTGCTAATGACACTACACAGCATGCCTGTAAAGTATATGAAAATATATCATGTAGTATGTTAGTTCTAGTGGTAGTTAAGTTAGCTATACTTACTCATCGTTGCATTTTTTTGGAATATCATATTTTTGTATTTATAAAGTAGTACATTATAAAATTTAAAATATTAAAAGAATATATCACTAAAACCTAAAAACTGAAGACCAATTTTCAAACGCTTAAATAGGTATTAATTTTACTTTTTAAGCATAATTTTAAAGTTTAACTTGAAATATTATTTATGATTAACGTCAACGAAGAATAAAATTATTCATATTCTTTAAGACTGGACTATGCATAAAATTGTAGATTACGGTTTAGCACTAAACTAGATTAGATTAGACTAGACTTTAATAATCAAGTTTAACGAAGACGTTACTAGAATACCTTACTTAGGATACTATAGGTTCATAATTAAAGGGGAGTTTAAAGTTCTCGGTACGAGTTCTTAATAAGCATAAGATTCTGACGTAAGTTATAATCGGTGAATGTTTATCTTTCTTATATTATAAAGGCGAAAGTTTGGGAGGATGTTTGTATGTTTGTTACTCTTTCACGCAAAACCTATTGGTCGGTTTTTGCTGAATTCTTGTATGTAGATAATGTTTTCAGGACTTTTAAGTTATCTATATAGGTTATTTTTATAAGATTGAAATAGCAATGGACCAATGGACCTATGTAACTTTATATAGAACATGGGTTCTATCTTAAGTCAATCATAGATGCGTTGCTTTTCCCGAGAATTAACAATAAGTTGGTGGACAAAAAGGTTTTCATAAAAATAATTAAACTTTAATTATTTTCATGAAAAGTTTATGTGATACATTACATTTTTTTATTGTTAGTAATTTATGATATGTCAAATAATGCAATGACATTACACATAGAAGAAACTACAAAAATCGATTTAAAAGTGTCGCTGTTTACATGGTTACAATAATTTTCTAGATGACTGTAGACACCGAGCCAACCTCGATCTTTCCAATACTGTATCTTTAATAAGTTACTGTAAAGATAAAAACATCACGGGGAATAACACAAGCGACGTTTGAATTTAGTTTGTTAAATTGAAAAAGTTTCAGTATAAAACTATATTCCATAAAACTCTTCTACATTAACTTTACTATCCCGAAAGACTCATAAATCTCTCATGTCATGAGTCTGAACTAACCTCGACTGTATTACCATATAGCGTCAGTATCTATTCATAGGTTTTTAAAATCAAGCTTTTAAAGAACGTAACGCATTCTTCTTAGTAAATAAATAATAATTAATAATGCTTACTAGCCCCTCACTGGGATTTTCTCATGTGTCCTGAATGCTATGTTGTGTCCATAACATCCCGGACAAAGACGAATACACAAACACCCAGACCCAGAACAGAAATCTAAATCCATCATTGTGGAGATCGAACCAGGAACCCACTACGTGTCAGACTGGTATGGTGATCTCTCCGACTTGCTGGTAGTAAACCTTTTCATTTGCCCATATCATGGAAGTGGAAAAAATATTTCATCCGCCACCTTGAGGCTTTCGCCACAGTGGAGTATGAACAACATAACTAACGTAAATACATAGTGTTTCCATAATAAAATGTTCAAGCAAAATTTCAGCTTAGCCAATTAGATAATTAACTTTAAAATCCAGTTGCAAGGTTTGACCGTCACAATCATGCGAAATAACAAAGCAAGTTGAATAAAAGCTTGTAAAAGGGAACTGTTTGTTTCATGTACTACAATGTACTACAATTATTATGATATGTCACTAATTTAGCCTTCAAAATATGTATTCAAAATTCACGAATTCAGACCAGAGCGTAGAGTTACAGAAAAAGGAGGACTTTATTGTTAAATACGAAAAAAGTCATGAACACAGAGCTCAATGCTTTACATGAATCTACCAAATTAGCAAATTAATTCAAGTTAAAAGGGTATCGACGCCGTAAGATTCACAGCGGTTCTATCATATCGTTTAAGGAATCAACACGGCTAATTAAGAATTGAGATAGTAGGCATGTCTTGCAGTACTTTTAAATTTTTGTAATATTAATGTGTCTTTGTTTAACTTATCTTTAAAACGATCAGTCATAACAATGAAATATCTTAATATATATAAATTACGTGTCACGTTGTTTGTCCGCGAAGAACTCCTAAACTTTTAAACCGATTTGAGTCAAATGTACACACCGTATGCAGTTTGATCCGACTTAAAAGATATGATAGCTTATATCTATACAAATTACGTGCCACGTTGTTTGTCCACTATGGACTCCTAAACTACTGACCCGATTGCGATTAAATTTGCGTACCGTGTGCACTTTGATCCCACTTGAATCTTAATATATATAAATTACGTGTCAGTTGGGTAATAAACTCATACGGTAAGTACTAAGAACTACACCAAAAAAAATGTTAATGCCCAATGAAGTGGGCACGAGTCAGCTCGTAAACTAAATGTCACAGTAAACGTGTTGACTGTTTTTGTGTGTGGATTTTTTTTTGTTAATAATTTATCTTGTTTTGTTTATTAGTCACAAATATTAAATTAAATTGAAGCCTGACTTAGATATAAGGTGAACATTAAATTTTCGTTATTTTAATGTCTTTGTTCAGCTTATCGTTAAAACGATCAGTCATAACAATGAAGTAAAAAGTAAAGGTATTCGCAGTAACTACTCTGACTTTTTCTGTGTGTAGATTTAATTGTTAATAATATTTATCTCATTTTGGCTGTTAGTCACAACTATTTCATTATTGTCGGCTGACTTAGATAAGAAGAGATCTTACACTTCAGGAGTGGCACTACGTCTATAATTGGCTTCAGATAGAAACCTTTTTGCATGTCAGACCGGTATGGTGACCGCTCCACCACGTGGGTTGTCAAAATTTAATTGAATTGATTGAATGGTAGTTTGCATTTTTTTATAAAAATATGAATTTGATTAATTATTATCTTGCATTAAATTCATTATCTTATACATTAAATTCATTATCTTAGTAAATTCCATCTATGCCAGTCCATCTATGCCTATTTATACACGGGGTATTCTAGCGCGGTGCTGTGCGGCAAGAAATGGTTACTCTTTTACCTTTTGTTGGTCAATTAATTATCTTTTTTGTATTTGCTGGTTATTGACGAGCTCTAGTACTATAGTAGCGGCATCTCTTGACGAGTTGTGGGAAGTAGACACATTATGAATATTTTTTTCTAAAATGTTTGGAAATGTTATTTACATATGGAAAAAATGAACACGCTTTTTATTTCATAGTTTAGCAATATTTGCTATATGAAGAGTTTAACTCAAATATACCTATATAAGTAAACATGTTTCCATTGTATTATAATTGTATTCAATTTCAGCCTAGCCGAGTGCTGATTAATTTATCTGTTTACAATACTAAAGCCAATCAATTTCCTAACGACCTGTTACTGCGAACACGTAAAGGGCAGGGGACCTAAACATTTTCTCAATCAGTTTTGAAATTTCGGACCTTCGTGATTTATCAAGCAGGTCACGACGTGAGTCACTAGGTGTGTCTTGTAATGCAAACTTTAATATATTAAACAGAAATAATGACAATAAAGGGTTGCATTCAATTTAGTGTAAAGGTTAGAGTTTGAAGCACATTAGGATTAACTGATTACTATTTTAACTACATCGCTGATAATTAACTATAATGGATACCTACCACATTAGAAACTTTTTAAGCGCAGTCAAAAAAACTATTAGTACTTTATTGAAAAAAATTACTTCTACCAACTGAAAATAAATATAAAAGGCATTAATAGTAGTAAATATTTGTCGTCTGCTAAATATTAAAAAAAATATATATTTTAGTAATTCTTAATTTTGAGTTAAGTTATAAACACGTATTTAAACTTCAAATAACAATGATGTATAAAGGCTTTGAATATACAACTTTCAATTGTTATCGTATTTCAATTTGCAAAAAGTATTTCCTTAGTACAATCTCAAGGCGCCACATCAAAGTGTTTATACATTTTCTCTAACACACTACACTATTAAACGTTTGTTTGCTAGAAATGTAATCTCATGAA
>DWTU01003471.1:0-10381 GCA_018251515.1 Cecropterus confusis
GCTGCAATCAGTGTCAAACATGCAAAGGTTTTTTGTATTTTCATTTCCCTGTCTGCAACCTTTTGGTTCCATCCATCCAGCCTTTCGTGGTCCACTGCTGGACATACGCCTCCCCTAAACGGCGCCATTCCAACCTTTAGGTTAATACAATATAATTGGAATCGTCTCAGGTTGCAGAGTAACATTGGCTATATAATTTTTAAATGTGGCGACATTATAATACTTTCATTATAATGTTTAGATGCAAACTCATAAATATTATAAAAACAAAATACGCGACTGCTAATTTCAGTTTTATCTGCTTTTTTTGTTTTCGTGATAATTCTTGTTACACATTTTATCTTTTATGTTGAACAGGTTCTCTCTTTTTTCTTATATCAACTCATGTACTATTTTTAGTTAATGTTACGTTACTCAGAGATTTCATATCGCAGTCTGAGAAAGATTTTATTTATTGCTGTATTGCTATCAAGCAATTACATTAGAACCCACATCTCGTGATATTACTGTTAGGTTTATTGGATTTCCTTCATGTTACGGTATTGTTAGGTCATGTCTCATATCTAGATCACTAAATGAATGTTCGTGCTCATAATACGAAGAGATTCGGATAAATGGTTTGAGAAACTGTATGGACCTGAGTATAACCTTATTACTTTTGTGATTTTTATAACATAGAAGTAGGGTTGAAACGGAGGCCATCTTAGCGGAGGCGGAAGCGGATGCGGAAGTTAAGAGGTTCACCTCCGCGGACGCGGGGGTTAACGGATGCGATTTTCCAAAAACGATGAAATATATGTTCTCTTATATCAAACCACAAACCCAAATACTACGTTACATTCAGATTGCGTCAAAATTGCCCAACTTCTTAAAAAAATTCGCCTTCTTAGGACTTAATTTTGCAAAATTGATGAAAAATATATTCCACTATATCAAATTCCCATGCAAAATCATCATTGAACTTGCATTAAATTTGGGGGTCTTTCATACAAACATTCATCCCCTATTTAACCCTTATGGGGGTGCGATATATAAAGAGATTTATAAAGAATATTGTATTGTCATCGGTTTTTGATAAGCGTGCTAAGATTCAACTCAATCCGACGTTTTAAAGTGGGTAAGAATCACGTTCAAATATTCCGTTACAAACATACATAGATACGATGGAAGATAATAAAAGTGTGTAAAAATATTGTATATAAATGAATATACATTTACAAAACGAATACCAGCTCCGCGGATTTATTGCCTCCCTTGCCGGCTGTCACTAAATAATTGTACACTTAGCACTGAACTTGATGACGCCAATAAGTAAGTGCGAAATATGAGAGATTAAACCTTATATTTGATGTTATATCTCTATCACAATAAAAATGTTCATCTAGTGGCAACATGTAGCTGAGCCGCCGCGTTGCCGGGAGGGACGCTAGGCAACGCAGCGGTTCAGCTACATGTTGCCTACTTGTCCTTGCGCGTTGTACGTCAAGATCAACGCATATAAACCTCTGTCATAACTCCGCAAAAAATTTGGGGAGGAGGATACGGAAGCGAAAGTTCGATTTTTTGCGGAAGTTCCGCAGTAACGGAGGCGGCGGCGGAGTTCCGTTACCACTCTAATTCATAGGTACTCCCGCTACACTTATACGTAGATAAAAAATTATAACAAAAAAAACGATTTATATTCGAAAAAGGTACATTGATATCTACAATAATGTTAGTGTAAACACCGTAATAGATACTACACTTAAAGATAATTTTGTCATTGTTCTCGGATTTTTTACAGCGGCCATTAGTTGGGGATCTCTGATCGCTAGATGGGTGTAACCGATAAGACATAGTATCAAGTCAATTAAGGTGAATACCCGTGGGATTTTTTGCTTGAAATTTGATTTAAGATTCTTTTTACTTTTAGTGTTAAATACAGACCAGAAAAGATAACTTTTAGTCTTTTTCATTATATTTATATTGGTCAAAGGCGCATATGCAGGCGGATTGTATTATATAATAATTATGTAATTCTTATGATGCTGCTGCACGTTCATAGGGGAACGGGTTCGAACGTCAAAATAAGAAATACTTCGCCCTTTCTTTCACTTGCAAATTGCAGATGCACCCATGTCAGAGACGTAGTGTTGACGACTTTTTGTCACCGACTTAGGGCGGCGCGAATCCATGCTACTTTACTGCCAGAAAAAAATAATTTAAACGATAAGCTAAACTTCTAAGACTTAATAGAAAAAATTTACGAAGTTTGGAAAACAAATAAGTAAATAATTATTTCGTTTTGACGCGTCTGTCTAGCCGTGTTTGATATCTTGTTATGAGCAACTAACAGGTTATATAAATTCATTAAATAATCACAATAAAGGGAAGATTTTAACATTGAATAAAACAATGAATATGCACCAATTTTTTATTGTAAATATAAATCTGACAAGATCATTATTAACCCCTTATCATTAATTGGTCAGTCCACTCACAACTCAGGTCCTAATTACTTTGAATTATAACTAATTTCTCCAATTGCGAACAAATAGAACTAGGAACATAAAAATATCGTCACATTGAACTTGTTATTGCTATTGAATCATTAAAGCATTACTGCCAACCACACGCAATGGAATATTAAACAACTTTAATTACACATAGAATAGAATGAGGGACAAACAGTTTTTTATAATCAAATTCAGAAACGAAATAAACATAAATAAACATCAGGTTTAAAGATCGAATAATTAAGTTCTGTTGGTCGAGGTTCTTCCTCAATAAATATATCTTCCTAGACAAAAATACGTTTTTTGCTGTTTAACGAAATCTAAATTATTTCAGTAAAGGCTAAAAAACTTATTATTTAATCAAGAAATGGAAATAACAACACGGTCAAAACACATATGGACTTGGTTCAACTCTATTCTAGTGCAAACAAAAAAGGACTGTTTAGACAAATAGATAATGAAACGGGTTATTATAACCGTTAGAAACAAAAAAATACACGTAAAGAAATTGACTGACGCAACGTCGATAAATTAAAGCGTGTATAAATTAAAATTTAAAAATCATATTTGATGTTCGCGAAGCCTTAGCGTTTACGCTAGGCACCACCTATCTGCATTATTTTGAAGCCTCATGACTAGAGCCATCTACTGCTTAAACGGCCTTAATAATTTAAAGTTCCCTTTAAAATAATACAGGATGCTACTAATTTTCTATTTATGATCACCAAGTAAATCACGAATGATATTCTTTACATAAATTAGTACTACATTAGTACTAGTACTAAATAGAAAACTTTAGAGTATTGCGTGTGGCTGACATTCAATCACGATACTTTAATATTTATTATACTCATAAGACACTTTCATGCTTAGTCGATTAAGAACAATAAAATACTGTTTTAGAAGATTGCAAACATTACGTACCTAAATATTTTCCGCTAACCTACTTTTTCATAATCAGATCTTCAATCATACCGAAGAAAAAACACGATGAATTGGTCTAACCTATCTTATAAGAGTAGATATTGTAAAATAATGACTATGAGATTACGCTTAAGTACGAAAGTCTTTGAAAGCGACATTTCTAAAATATAATTTAAAAATAATTGTAGATTGATATAATTTTTTTGATAAACAATGTCATATTTCCAAATTTAATGTACAGAACTCGTCAATTAAATAAAAAGAAAACTAGTCACAATGCATGCATGTATCTTAAAGGATAGAATTGATTTAACTTAAAAGACCTACCCATGATATCCAGACATTTAACCAAAATTATACATACATTTTTATTTTTTCTCCATAAGAGAAATGTTGAACATTTTTGACATAATACCATTTTTCAGTAAAAATACTGTATGAGTTTATCATAAGGCCAGAAGTTTTCGAATCGAATTAAACTGGCGCTGTTTTATAAAAAAATAAGCATCAAGATTAACACCACCATGCATCCATTAGCCCACAGAAGTCCACTAACGAAAATGGACAACAGTTTAATGAAGCTATATTTTTATATCGAGGGAAGCAAGCTAAGGATTTGCATTGGTGTCGCCAAGCATCTTCATACGTCACATAACATCCTGCCCGCTTGGCGTTGGCGGGAACGTTCAGTAAAAACAATCAATTCCGAATTACGAATAATTTCTTACCTTAGCTTCGAATTCGCTTACTGTTTAGCTACCTTACACGTTTCAGGTAAATAAGCACCCTCGCCCGAGGGCCATAAAACATTTACTTCAAAAGCGATTCGCTTAACGCTGCCAACGTGAGCGCTAAAAACAAATGTGTCCGATCTGTCCGAAGTCCATGAAAAGTCCATGAAAAGTCTGCTAAATGCAGTGAAATTTGCTAAAATTCGCTGATTCTTGCAGCGCAGGGCGAATGTTTCGTGGCCTTCGAGTTATTAGCGCCTATAGCCTTAATCTCAGCCTAGTATTTAATTTTTTTATAAAACTAAGTGCAATCACTCAAACCACACTCAAACACACACTTTGTGACAACTCATTCAAACCATGGCAAGTGAAATTAAAGATTGATAAGTTAAATCCTATAGCATAGAAAAATAATACTCATTTTAAACGACTGTAAAGTGCAAAACAGACAAAATTTGAACCATAATCTGAACATAAAAGAATTTGTCTTTTAAAGAACTCTCAATTTGGCAACTATGAACTTTAAAAAGATTAGCAAATACCTGAAAACATTATTAAATTACTTATTAATATCACCTTTTTACCCAAATTTAAAATTTGTGCACATTAAAAATTTGTGTATTAAATTTTAAAGTCTTATATCAATACAATGACTAAATCTTATCACCTGACCACAAGCTATTTTCTACCAACAATAAATTAAGTTATTTCTCAATTTGTGGGAAATTATTTAACTTTTATTAATACTTAAATTTTGTGGCAAGACAATATAATAGATTACCGAACACTTATTGAAAAACTCAAGGAACATAATATATTGAACGTTATTTAACTACTAAACTAAGTTACAAATTATTTAGTCTACCATCTCACAAGTCAATTACTTCGAATATGCATTAATAAATCACATTCTGGATTATACCTTGAGAATTAAAAAGTGTGGCGGCTTTTAAAAATCAATATTGTTCAAGTATTTAAAAGGTTAAAAACGACCAATAAGAACAATAACTATTTAACTGTTTGGCTATTAATTTCCATATTCAGTTTCAGAAATATTTTACTAAGGTGATTGTTTGATGTATAACATTACTTGATCTTGGAAAATTTGATTTTTAAAGATATTCATATTGACCAGTGACACCTAAATAACGTTGATGATGCAGATTTCGTTTTTTTATATGCAATGTAACTTAGTTTTTGAGAAAACATCAAAATTCACTTTCACCTTTTTTAACAATTTTACTTTTGTCATAAATCAACATTCGATCTCCACAAATACCAATTTAGCTAAATAGCCATAATTTCCGGAAATCACCGAATGCGACCGAAATTGGCCGATCAATTTCGATTGACACCAATACACTTTGGCTTTATGTGGTTTCCGTTTCGACTAGAGCGGCTTGGGACAGAGAAATCTGCTGCGATCTGGGTAGCGGTTTGACCAAGAACATTTTGATGCAAGGTGCTAATAAATAAATTAAAACTGCCGCTGCTAAGATTGAAATTACGCATAGGGTCCATTGCGCTGCTTTAATAGATATCGCTACATCAGGCACTGGTTGCGTTAATTGACATGTCATTAGGAGGGATGTTGATGTGTTGTATGGACCCGATACTCTGGCTTTGGGTCCACAGTTTGAGGACTGCCAGCCGATCCATCCAGTGGATCTGTTGAATAAGATCTGTAACAGAGAAACCAACATATTGTTATTATTTATAATGGTACCACATGGGTTTGCAGCAATACCAATATTTGATAATTATTCAGTCCTACTTGGCAATGAAATGCTTCGTACTCTCATCGAACCGCCATTAAAACAACTTTTGAGCAGTCGAAAGAGGGAATACCACAAAGGTGTATTACATAAAACGCTTTAAACATAAACACAGTAGGATTTTCTCCTGTGTCGTGGGTACCATGGACACACAAAGACGAATACACAAACACCCAGACCCAGAACAGAAATCTAAACTCATTATTCAGATGGCTGTCTGGCCGGGGATCGAACCCGGGACCACTGCGTGTCAGACCGGTATGGTGACCGCTCCACCACGTGGGTCCTACGATGGTCATTACGATGCAAACAAAAGAGGAGCGGCTGGTCTTTGCTTTACTTTTTTAGGAGGGCACGGACTTCTGATTATTCAGAAATATTAATGAATTATTCCTTATTTTGAAAAATTTTGTTCCAACGTTTATGTAAGCATAAGAGAGGTGGGAAGTCTTCGTCAGTCTTTCTTCTTCGGGTTAAATATTACTAAAAATTTTACAATGTAATCCTTCAATGACCAAATATCACCTATATTCAAGAAAGGCATTCCCAGTGGTGGGACAAATTCTGAAATATTTTACTCACCTGCAAACCCTCCATTGCCGTATACCCGAGGATGGTCTCCTTACCACCAGCTTCCAGTCCCAACTTGTAACAAAACTCTGACACGGTCCCACTGTCTCTACTATTGTTACGTGCGGATACCACTCTCATGAAATTCTGTCAATCATTTTATGCATTTATTAATTCAAGTCATAAAATATAACAAATATTGTAATGTAAACGTTTGAAAAAGAAAAAAAACATTCTAATCAGGAAAGTATGTAATGGACCATCACATTTGATTCAGATAATATTTAAAATATTCAGTTTTTTTATGAGTAATACTTACATATTCAAATACCACCAAAACACATTGTGTTTCGTACATACAATAGTATTATTAAGCAGTATTCCTTACTAATATATTTGTGCATATATTATATTAAATTATGAAACTTATACTTTGGGCTTTTGTGTCTAGGTAAGAACTATGTATTGTACTTATCCTCCACAAAAAAGAATGTTTGATTTCATCTCATTTGATTGTTTCTATTTCTTGCAAATTACATAACTGATAATGAATATCACATTAATATTCTCATTCCATTTATCCATCAGCCTGTTGAGGTCCATTTCTGGATATAGACCTCCTAATATTAGTTATTTATCAACAGTCAAAATGCCTTTCATGCGTGTTGGTGACCGCAGTGGGTGTTAATTTATTTATTAATAAATTCACCAACGATCATTACATTTAAATACAACACAGTATCATATTATCTTAAACTTTTGCAATAAATGAATCTCTTATAGGTGAATATAAGCCATAGTAATTTAAAAAAAAAATGTAAGCAGTAAAAATATGTGTTTAAAAAATGGTCTACAATAAAGAAAATATTAAAATTATTAAAAAAAAAAAGTTAATCAAATCAAATTACAGTTTTAATGTGTTAATCTTATACAGGAAGATAATACTACTTATCTCCTGGATTTTGTCTTTTGGTCCCTTCCTAAGACATCAAAGGAAAGAGGACGAGTGTTGCCGTTCAAGACTCGTGGTGTCGACATGGCACAACTATTTCCATTATTATTAGCTAACCCTAGATTCAAATTCCTATCTGTCTACCAATTTGCACTTAACCAGCGCGGTGGTCTATGACCTAAAACTATCTCCTTCTGAGAGAAGACCCCTGCCCAGTAGTGGGCAAACAACCATTATGAGTTGATAATGATCTGCAGTGAATATAGGTTATGAGATAGTGCATTTTAATATCATCCTGCTATAAATATATAGTGGTAATTTTACTGCAGTATGACCCTGAAGGAACAAAAGTAAGAAACAATATAAATACCTGAGGTGGTATCTCCAATGTGAAATACTGATTATCAGCTTCAATACTGAGGAGATCTATGGCAAGCCATGGAAGAGACCATTCCTGTGGCTCTGGCCAACATGCTGCCTGAAACAAAAAGGGAATTGCACAATAAACATAAAAATCTAAAAAACAGAAATCATTTCTTAGAACCTTTATGAGTTTGTCTTATATGAGGTATTCCTCTTTTATTGCAGTCAGATTAGTGATTTGAAAAATCACGCCTTAATCGTACTGGGTCTTATCTCGGAATTAGAAGGGTTGAGACTATTGTCTACTAATCGCTACTGATTGTTACTCCTTACACACCTTAAAAAACTTGTAGCATAAATACTCATTTATATATACATATAGGTTTCCTAACGATTATTTCCTTTGTGGTAAAATGTGTGAGCATTCATTTCTAATTGGCACATAATTTAGAAAAAACAGACATACATGCCCCCGGATTTAATCCCGGATCTATCAACCTGTCGTGTAATTAGTTACAAATAAAATTCCCTAATTTTTTTCTTTATATGTAAATATTTATCTTTTATTTATATTTATTTTAGAGAAAGTACTGTATTCTTATTTAGTATACTTGACTTAACAAAAAATAATGGGTAAGTTAATGTGACAAAACTAAAATATCTTGTTTTAACTTACTAGTTTTATTAATATTAATTTCGCATAACACCAATACACAAATTAGCATACCTCGCCATGATACCAAAAGTCGTCCAAAATCAACATATTTGATGTCTGAGCTGCATTCCTTAATTGGTCCACAACCTGAAAATAAGAAATGATTGTGCAAAATAACAAGGAATGAACCACAAAATGATAATGTCAAGTTTAGTACATTTATACTATTTAAATACAATTTAGAGAGGGTCCACCAAAAAGGAAGACAACTGTATCAAAATGACAGTTTTATACGCATTTTCCATGCAAGAAAAACA
Organism: Cecropterus confusis; assembly: GCA_018251515.1. Lineage (NCBI taxonomy): Eukaryota > Metazoa > Arthropoda > Insecta > Lepidoptera > Hesperiidae > Cecropterus > Cecropterus confusis. The sequence continues at coordinate 8,783 of DWTU01003471.1, forward strand.
GCCCTGTTTATCTCAGATATATAAAAAAAGATCAAGTGCAAGTCGGACGCGCCCACGAAGGGTTTCGAACCATTATCTATAAAATGCGGCAAAGAAAACACGTTTGTTGTATGGGAACCCTCCTTAAATATTTATTTTATTCTGTTTTTAGTATTTGTTGTTATAGGGCAGGGGCCGGCAACCAGCGGCTCGCGAGTCACATGCGGCTCTTTAGATGTCTAGCTGAGGCTCTTTACTCTACTTTACGTATGGAATTCATACGTAAAGTTAGCATAAATAGGCTATTTATTATTGGCAAGAAAAAAAACTGTGACTCGGAAAACTCTGAAATTTGGTAAATTGTAATTTATAATTCTTGCGACTCAAAAGGTTGCCGACCCCTATTATAGGGGCAACAGAAGCCTGGTGACAGATAAGTCGATAGCGGAGTCATAGTAATAGGGTCCCGTTTTTACCCCTTGGGTTCTAAAAAAGACAACTCACCTGTCTAAACAATAAATCGGGCAGTCTTATATTAGTGGTGCCACTATCCACTATGCTCTTTTCTTCATTAAGCATTAGGCACATCTCTATGTCAATATCATGAACATTTGTGTCAGTTACACTTTGAATTTTAGTGTTATTATCTTGTGTATCTGTGTTATTTCCCGATTGGGCCGTTGTCGTTGAATTTAATAGTCTAACTGACAGGACACCAATTTCATACCACCATTTCCGTAGAATCCGTGTACGGAACATTTGACCTTGCGTTTGGGTATTGTCATCTGAAATAATGTCTTATGACTAAGTATTGCATAATCAACTACACTACACAAGTATTTGTATAGACTTCGCACATATCTGAGTACAATAGGAAATAGAAAAACCCTACAACACTAAGAAGACCCTCTTAGTGTTGTATGTTTATTCTTCAACATTATAATAAGCAGTTTAATTCGGAGACTAGCCAAAACATTAGGCTAGGTTAAGTTAGGTTAATATTTATTGAAGAAATGCAGTGTACTTGAAGCCTTGTTCCATTGAGAGGAAAGGGATTTTATTCTTATGTTACCTATTCTCAGTCCATAACATAACTTACCGAGTATTTCCAAATTTCCATAATGTGTAGCATTTGTAGTACTTCGAGCCCCACAAAGCTTTAGTCGAAATGACATTGGTTTGTTCATAGTGTGTTCAAGAGAGTCCAGCCAAGAACCAACTACAACATTTTCACCCCATGCACCAACTGGAAGATATGCCAGGCCTAAAAGACCCTGAAAAATTATACATTGACTAATATTATATCTGAAATTTTGGTCTTGTAAACATAAGTACATAGAATGTTTTGTGTTTTGCAGCCATCTAACCAAAATACTAAATGGCAATGAAATGGCAGGTCTACAATAAAAAAAGTCCTTTGGTTCGACTTTTGATGACCCGCGTGGCGGAGCGGTCACCATACCGGTCTGACACGCAGTGGGTTCCGGGTTCAATCCCCGGCCTGACAGACATTTGAATGATGAGTTTAGATTTCTGTTATGGGTCTGGGTGTTTGTGTATTTGTCTTTGTGTGTCCATGGCACCCACGACACAGGAGAAAATCCTACTGTGGAGCTATGA
>DWTU01003472.1:0-10379 GCA_018251515.1 Cecropterus confusis
AAGAATAATTAGAAGTTAATTATCACGGATTTACGGTGAAGGAAAACATCATGAGGAAACCTACATACCTGAGAGTTCTTTAAAAAGTTCTCAAAGCTGTGTGAAGTCTACCAACTCGCACTTGGCCAGCGCTGTGGACTATGGCCTGAAACTTTCTCAATCTGAGAGAAGACCCGTGCCAAGCAGTGGGACGATAATGGGTTGACGGCGGTTCCACTTGATTTAACTATTAAACATAACTTTGTTATACCTTTCGAAAATTTACATTTCCAACTTTATACAAGAAACATTTTGTTATTCAGATTGCGTCAAGTAGCATCAAATAAAAGGAATGTCAATGGATCTAACATGTTGGAAAACAGCAGACAAATGACAGCTGAGTGTTACAAATATGTCGTTTATATGTTTTATTGTCGAATGTATCGCGATTTTGTGAGCGCGGTTACGTGATAGGGACATAATTTTATACATACCTAATTTTATTGGCTATATCGTATGACAGTATATGGAAGTAAATTTTATATCCAACATTTAAGTGATGTGATTTTCTATAGCGAATAACTTTTACATACGAATTTTGAGATAAGAGTAAGTTGTAATAAATTTATTTGAGGTTATTATTGATAAAACTTATCATTTAGAATTTCAAGTTGAATAATCATTTTCTATGATATCTTATATCTAACGTATGGGAATGCTAAGTCTTATGCATGAAATACTTAGTTTAAAGTAGTACATGTAAGATTATCCACAACTCAATTGATATTAATCAGTAAATAATCTAAATTGATTAAAATAACGTACGCAATTTACAGTAACAGACATCTAATACGCGAGCAATAGTTCATAACAAGAGTTCGATAATTGTCGTCACTTGTCGTTTCTTATTGACGACATGCAACAGTAGTCGACAGATAGCGATGGTCTTGACGACAGGCACGACAACCGATGAAAGTTGTCAGCATAAGCTGTCAGTCGCGTATAAGCTCACTAAACATTGTATACAATTAAGTAATAACCTTTTAGCTACAACATGTGGAGTCACTCACACATAATACACTTTAATGTTATTTTTACTTCAACAGGGTCACAATCTTGTTATCTGCTCTATTATTAGATCGAGCAGAGCTGCACGGGTCACGTCTATACCACTACACCATTTGACCCGGTCGTATAAACTGAGAACCGGGCCGTGACGATTTAAGAATTAGGAAAACGGTCGTAACCCGGTAGAATATCCGATCAATTTTATTCCCTGAAAAACTCATTCTTACAGATATTGCTTCTAACGTAATATCGTACGCTCCGTGAGAATTTCGAATGTGAAATCTTAAACGCTACGCTTACAAAATTGTTGAATATTTTTTGATTTCGTTCACTCAATTCAACTTCTTACAGACGTTTTAGTGACATTTATTCCTATCAAAAACATAAATGTAAAATCGGCCAGGTTCATTACTGTCTGTTTAGCCTACAATACAATTGATACTCTAAATAGGTACCAAGTTCTGTATATTATTCCGAAATTTGAAGTTACAAGAATACATAAAGTATTTAAAAAAATAAAAATACAATTTCTTGTATTGTTACAACAACAATGTTTTCCACTCAAAATTTTAACTCTGTTAAATTGTAACAGATAATTTATTGACATAAAGCATTTATTTCATTTAGAATATAATTCAAGGTCAAAGATTCACTTGGCTAGTTTTTACGTATATGAAACCTGTATGTTTTATATTATTTGTCTAATTAACTTGTCTTCCCTACTTTATATAATAGTTACAGTATTAATATATAAAATTGAGTTTATTGGTCATTGGTAATCACTTTTCGCGTAACTCCAACGGTTAGCGAGTAAGACCTAATTTTTTTGTGCGGTAGCGAAGCGCTTCAGGTACGAATGTCTCCTACATAATGAATACAGGACTAAACAAGGAGAACTCATCCAATCTCAAACAATATGTCTTCACTAATTCAAAGTATCTCAAAAACTTTTAGCACAAAAAGCACATAAATAAATAAAGCCAAAAAAATTAAATTAGATTTTATTTGTACCTAAATGTATATATTTTTAAATATTACTAACATTGGGAGTCACATTTAATTATCATTTATTTTATGTTAGTTATAAGGGCATCTTTTTGAGCAAGCGTTTTACCTACCTACTGACTACGAAATAATGTTATCTCTATACTCTGGAATATATTATCACAAATAAAGTTTATTTCCATTGGGATTCAAAATAAATATTTCTAGAAACAAATTCCAATTTGGCATGTCACAAATATCATCATAATCTCGCAAACATCAAAATTTCAATGCCCGCAGTGACAAAAATATATAACTTCCGAAAAACACGTATACTTTCCCGGAAGGTCCCGTCAAAATTGGTTTAGATGTTTCCCAAACAAACAGTAAATGATCCATATTAGATCAAAGTTCGTTCCAGGTCTTCCTTTAAGCATCTACGCACACTCGAAAAATATATCATATACATGCATAACAAAATTTATATTTAAAGACATCTTATCCAACTGAAGACTTATTTATCCAACTGAAGACTTACTGAAGACTACTTATATACTCATAAGAAATAATGTGCTATTTTGCTAGTTTTCTATTTTTGATACTCAAACTTTCTGACAGGCAAGAGCGAATTGCTAATTTATTCATATTTTTACACGCTTTTTATTAGCTTCACATGCAGGTTTGTTTGTATGTTTGTAACCGTCTCCTTAAACGGTCGGATTTCGTTCAAACTTTGTAGATTTATCGAGGACCCATGACAATACACTAATTTAATAAAAAAAAAACATTTTTCATTAATTAACACGCTTTTAAAAGCTTGGCCTGTATGTCTTCATGTAACGGATATATATGTATACCTATATATATAATAAAGCGTAATAAAGCGTGGGGTGCTGAAAGCGAAATTGAAGAATATCTCAATAACACCCCACGCTTTGATACGATAAATAGTTTTTTTTTCTAATCGATCTATTTTTTGTAACTTATAGAGAATTATTTTCATTTTTTTAGTTCAGCTAGTTGCAAAAGCGTGTATTTTTTAGGCTTTAAACTATTATTTATTATAATAATGCACAAACACACATCCTTCCAAAACACAAACCCAGTGTGTTTTGGAAGGATAGAATATTTGGCAATGTTTTCTAGTTTCCAGTCTATTGTATTTAACTGTCAATAATCATAAGGAAAATCTGTTTGCAAACTCATCTTTGACAGGGGAAGGATTAAATTTCGTAAAGAGAACCTGGTGATACCGTTAGTGCAGTTTGAACGGGGAGGTACCATCGCCACACCAGCGTGAAGAAATTCTTGCGTTTCGGTGGAAGAGTGAGGTTGCCGGCTCACATATGAAGCGACCATCTTAGTCCTCTAGAGTAGCAATGCGTGTGTGATCAACTCCTGATAGAACCACTGTCCTATATTTGGTTGCTTACGTCCATGCGGCAGTTATCACTTACTTCAGGTGGACTGCAAGCTCGTTTGCTACTTAAATCTGATAAAAAAGTAACAGTATTTTAAAAAACAACCAAAAAAGGAAGTGAAGCCAGGGGTGGAAATTCGTTTAGTATAATTTTATCAGTGTTGAATGAGAACGTAAGTAATTCGAATGAAAAAGTAACACACATAAACGTAATAAAATAATCCTTCATTCGAGTATTGTAGGCATTTTACGACGGAATGATAGACGGAAAATTTCAGCTTTTTCATTCCATTTTATGACATCCGTTCAAGTATTACACTGTCTCGACAAAGTTATTTGTTTTTGCTCGCATATCTTGTACAAGAGTTATTTGTTCATATTAGACGCTCTGCGTGTCGGAGCAGTCACAGGCCTGACACGTAGATCGTACCGGGTTTGATTTCTACGACACAGCGAATTTAAGTAATAAGATACTTGTATAAATGTATGTAATTAATTATTAATTAAAAGTGGGATTTACGTTACAAATTTATTTGTTTTCAATTACAGTAAAATTTTGAACGCCGTGTTACATTTAAAAGTTTTAATTGCTTAAAAATACTGATCATTCTGGTCTATATTTCATAATCAAATTACAATTAATAGTCGCCGATACTATTTTATAGTCTCGGCAATATGTATTTATACATTTACTATGACGTAACTGTTATCGCGGTATACAAACTTAGTTAGTTAGTTACTTACATGGCTAAACACAGAAGTAACTTCTACAGTAGTAACGTCGTTTTGATCGGTTATTAATCATTAATTTTCCTACACAAATTCTAGTAATAATAGACATTGGAAGCAGATCTGTACATTCTACTGTTTTGTTGCAGATTGCAAATAAATCGTGCTTATACCTATAACGTCTAAGTTGTCTATAATATTTTGGAATATGTTCAAAGCTTACCAATAAATGAAAATTAATCTAGCGTGATGACCTATGGACCAAACAATCTGTATGTTAATATTATAAAGCTTGAGAGTTTGTTTGTTTGGTTGGTTGAACGCGCTAATTTCAGGAACTACTGGTTAGAATTAAAAAAATATTTTTGTGTTGTAGAGTCAATTTATTGAAGAAGACTATATAATATCACGCTATGACTGTTCGTTTTTTTTTTCTTATTCAGTAGCGGGTGACACCGTGGGGCACTGCTAGTTATTTATATAAAAGAAGGCCCGTGCACAGATATGAAATAATAACGGATTGATGATGACACTATATTTCGATTCCTAGATATTGTAATAGCAAAACATCAAGATACAAATTCAAATTCAAAGAATAATGACATATACAGTTATAACACTCAATTGTCCAATTAATTCACTGGATTGTTTCACAGAATATTCAATGCTACAAAGTTTACATTTGCAGAGATGGAGTTTGCTGTATTTACTTACGTATATTTAAACGTATGGGTTTGACAATGTTTTGAGGCGTGAAAGAAGCCTTGAGGCTTTAAACTTCTACCCTGTATCGATTAATCACAGAGTATATGCAGCTTTGAACCTTGTTACTTTCGTCTAACGTTTTAAGTCTATGTTAGGTCGGGTTTATGATAAGAACGTCTTGGATCCTTCATGCGACTTTCTCCAAGCGTTTACAACATACACGCTGTTTAAATTTCAAATGCTGGTCATGAAAATGTTTAGTACATTCTGAAAAGAAGCCAAGCTAAAAGTAGATATAATTTTGATGTATAATATTTTATGACGTGCAACATACAAAGGAAATTTTCCTTTATAAAAGTATTGTACAATTCTATTATAGTTTATAATTTTTACGCTTATATGGGCAATTTATACAGTAATAACACATGACACATTAAGTTTTACTTGCAAATTGGTATCAAAAGCAATTTTATTTTTCTACTACTGTATTGTAGTTATTAATTTTTAAATATAATTTTACCACTACTAGTAACATTCTAAAAAAAATTAAAACAAAAAGCCCGACTGCTTGAAATGTTTTTTTTATTTATAATGATATATTTAATTTAATGTTTTACATGGGGTTTTGACAAAATGGTCAAGTTAAAGTATTATAACATAATATATTTTTAGAATGGTCTATTTAGTAGCTTTCCTTTGATGCGCATATTGTAGTAATGACGAAAAAGTCGTCAGTATCCTTTTTTGTCCTATTTGCAGGCACCATTTTTAAAAAAACTATGCCTATAAAAAGCCTATGTCACTATCCAAACTGGGACGATTTTATTGACTGTCATACGTCACATGCTATTTGGTCTGTGGCGCGTGCCAAAGAAATGGACATACATACAAACAAACATACATACATACACACTTTGGAAAAACATTACCCTCTTTCAGACGTAATCAGGTAAAAAGGGTTTTATTTAAGACCTGTCTACAACAACTAATGTCATATTATCACGACTAAAGAAGAAATGGTAAATGGCTGAAATGAAACCAAACCTTGCTTAGGTAACGTCTAGAAAAGATATAAATCTGCGGACCTAAATGCTTAGAATGCTAGATGTTATCCGCTACCATTTTCACCTGTCACCAATTTTTCTGGATTTAGACTCAGAAACGGCACGAGAAAAAGATAGTAACTTAGAATTCAAATATATTTTCGGGAGTATTGGTCTATTGGCAGGCGCTGACCACACATTTGCGCCTCGAATTTCATACACAAAGCCGCTTCTATGTCATATTTTGTGTCCACGTAAGCCCCTGAAACGTAAGGACGCAACCATAAATTCTCTAAAATAAATGAAAATAAATTGTTGCGTAAAAAAGGTTTGGTGCGCCATTTCTAAAATTTTAGGAATCCAACACATGCGTGGATATAGTTAGAATCTCAAGTATATACAAGTAACATCGTTAAAAACTTTCAAACAGAAACCGACTGCTTAAAACTAAATTTATTTTAACGCTTGTTTGATTTTTTAAAAAAAGTCAAATAAAAGTATTATAATACATATAGGTTTAGATTGGTCTATTCACTAGCTTTCATTTGACACCCATGTTATCGTAATAGTATCAATGTCGTCCCTCCTTCCCCCTTTTTTCTCTATTTCCAAGTGCCATTTTTTTAAATTATATAGTCTATGTCACTCTACAAACTGAGACGATTATAATGATGTGTCATACGTCACAATTCGTCAAGCCGTTTGGGCTGTAGCGCGTGCCAAAGAAATGGACATACATAAAAATAAACACATTCATACATATACATACATACATACGCTCGAAAAACACTACCCTACTTCAGACGCAGTCGGGTAAAGAGAAGTTAAATTCAGACAAATAAATTTTAGAAATATATCGGTACGTAACAATAATAGGCTTTGCCATAGTCTGAAAAAAATGGAAAGATCATTAAACAGATTATACCGGTCATTGTATTACTTTGTATTGCATGATTTGTAATTAATAATAATAATAAATAAATAAGATTGTAATTTTAGCATACTGATTACCAAGTAAATTTATAGAATTGTTATATTTTTTCTTTATCTGACTTTTTATCAGAAGAAATGAGATTGTATTCCACCTGATAGTAAGTGGTCACTGCTGCTTTCACATGGACCAGGGGTTCTATCTGAACTCAATCATAGATGCGTTGCTACTCCCCTACGGAGTAATGATGATCGCCTCATATAGGTGTGCCTTCAACCACATCCTTCCACCGAAATTCAAGAGGTACCTCTTCGATCGAAATAAACTGCTTCTACAATCTGTATAATTTAGGTGAAATGACATAATAATTTGTTAATATTAAACTAAATTTGAAAAAATCTGGAATAAAATACCAGAACATGTTACAAAATAAATCAAGAGGGAGAACATAAAACCGTAATAAAATTGTTAACAGTTAGTGGGATGCGGGCGCAGCTGAGCGAAACGACCTGCGAACTGCTGGCTATCCTTCAAGTTTTAATACTAATTCAGATATATTTTATTATTTATTTTGATCTATATATAGATCCCGTATGAAATAATATATAAAAAGGTTAAAGGACACTTTTGGCTCATTATTATAGAGCATAATTAAAGTTAGAAGCATTTTTTGTCATGTGTTAAAGTTTATTTTATGATGTGATCACCCAGTGAGACAGGGTTTTTTTTATTTAACCTTTCAGAGGGTTGAATAGGTGGAACGTTTCTATGTTTGGATGTACGAAGTCGCGCATAACAACAAGTAGGATAATACATAATTTGACAAAACATGTATCGATTTATTGTTTTATGATGATTCAAGTATATATATCAGTCAGACACGCTACGGGTTTCGGATTTGATTCTCGGGCAATCAAATTTTAATTATAAGTCTTAATGAATTTAGATATTTTCTCTGAACGTAGATGTTTAGTTGCGTATGACTTGCAAATGACAACCATGGCAAGGAAAAAGCGCGCAAACCGAATCATGGAGGACCGCCACAGGTCCAATTGATGTGGATGGAACCTCATCCCTCGGCGAGTGGTGGAGGAAAGGTGCGGTGGGCACCAGTTTAAAGAGTTCCTCGGAACACTCATGTAAAGCCGGTGGAATACGCAAAGGGAACTTATGCACAAACCTATGGACAAACGTGCAAGATGTGGAATTAGCTCCCTCCCGAGGTATTCCGAAGCGCTATAACATGGGGTTCTTCAAGAAAGGAGCAAAAAGAGCTCCTCTTCAAAGCCGACGATGCATTGGTGATTCCTCTGTTATTGCAAATGTGATGGTGATCACTTTCCACAAGATGGCGGTCTGCCTAATCATTATAAATTATGTTTTGTACTATAAAAGAAAAACCATAGCACAGAAATCCCTTTGTTAGGCCACGAGAGCGGAAAACGTCAGCATTGACAGTTGTGGAAATCGAAAAGGCATCGGAAAAGTGTAAATACAATACAATAGTTTTTATTTGATATAAATAAGGTCTTATACATTAATTACATGTCCTCTTATTCCACCTTTAAGGCATGCAAATGTCGTAAAATTTGATTTTCAATAGCTTTTTTAATTAATTTTAATTATTGAATAAATTCTTACCAACATCATACAATTCACACCAATTACAATAACAAATAACATAAATATCAAATCAATCAAATAAATATAATCGTCAATTCGAATTTCTTCGTTTCTAATTTGTCAATAGTCAATTCAAATTTTCTATGTCAATATATCTTAATTTTAAACAATCATTAATACAATTATAATGTTAATCTAAAATACATGATGTCAACTTCTTTTAAACTTATTATAATTATTTATCGCCATAAAATAAACGTTTTTTATAGATCCGCTTTTAGAAATTAGCAACTTGTTTTGATGTCTGCTGGTTCTAGTGGAGTAGTCTGATACTTTTTAAATATTCAGGGTATCGGTGTATTAGTAAGCAGATATCCCTAATATTTTATATTGTTAAATAGCGGCAGGCAATTGTCCATTCAGTGTGCGTTACACATAGTAAAAAAATACTTAGGCTAAAACAATTGAAACTAATAAACATGGTGTATATTAATCCATATAATATGGAAGTAATTTTTCCAAGTCGATGAATAATAGTAATGCTAAAAACAATAGGTTGGGGAAAATTAATCCATTATTTCCTCGATAGCTGACTGTAGTGATCGATATCTCGTAAATTGTCGATCAAATAATTTCAAGTTTATGCTCATCATTGATGTGATAGATATTGTACGCAAAAAATATATATACTTGCTGATTTTTTTGTTCCATACAGTTCCGAGTTACACGATGTTAACAATGGAAATCTACAAATAGAAAATACGGTACATTTTACAGTATTTCTTTGATAAAGGCGAAAATGCAAGCCAGGCCGTTGAAATTGTCAATGGTGTTTATGTTTTCGATACTATAACAGCTGCATAAGTGCAATTTTGGTTTCGTCGATTCCATTCCGGCGTTTTTGATGTTAAATATGCACCTGACACGGGCAGGCTCATCGTCAAAAATGTCGATAAATCTAAGAAAAAATCGAAGTTGACCGACATGTTAGTAGTCGTAGCATCGCTCAGGCGCGGAAGATTGACCTTAAAACAGTTTTAAATTATTTGCCTAATGCTGGATTCAATGCTCCATGTTTGGGTGCAAGACCAAATAACACCAAAAAACATGATCGAATTTCTATCTGCAATTCCTTGGACAAATGGAATGAAATCGATCCATTTCTGAAACGAATGGTGATTGGCATTGCTATACGGGTCGCATACGATAATATTGTGCGAAAACGATCTTGGTCAACGCGTGGTAAAGCAGCTCAGATGGTAGCTGTACCAAGAATAATAGCCAGGAAGGTTCTACTGTTTTTGTTTGTAGAGTTGAAAGGAATCATTTATGATGAGTTGCTTTCGAATGGCCAACACAATTCTAATCTCTTTTATCAACAACTGGACTGTTTGAAGCAATTGGCCAGAAACGGCTAGAATTGGCCAACAAAAGAGGTGTTTGGTCCCATCCGGGACAACGCAAGGCTACAAATGTGACTCGCCAGAAATTTCGGAAGCTTGGTTGGAAAATTTTAATGCATCCACAATATAGGATGGACTTGGCATCAAGCGATTACCGTCTTTTTCTTGCATTGCATAACTTCGTAAGTGATAAGAAATTGGGATCAAGAAAAGATTGTAAAAACTATTACAAGAGTTTTTCGCTGATAAGGACCAAGAGTTAGATGAGAGAGGCATTATGAAGCTACCTTTAAAATGGTAACAGATTATACAACAAAACGCATATTTGACCAAAATGAACAATCTGAAACATCTTAAAAAAAGTTTTAAAATTCACACTTAAATATGGATATCTTTTCCCCCAACCTAGTTGTAGGAGCTAGTCCCTAACTAATAAAGGTAGGGATACCCAGTTCAAACAAAAACTCAGAGAACGTGAAAAAAGGGCTGGTATA
>DWTU01003473.1:0-10378 GCA_018251515.1 Cecropterus confusis
TTTGCCGCAAGCGCTTGTGAAGCGTCTACAAGTTTGCGCTCACTCAGTCCCGTTTCCCGTTTGTGTAGTGGTAGCGAATAGATGTGCGCTAAAAAATAATGACTAGTAAAGTGAAAACATCTTGAACTTTTTGGAATACCCGGGAAATACTGATCACAAGGATAAAAAATAACTGATGCATGGAGTCACCTTAGTACATTATTTAATAAGCCAGTAAAGGAGTTGAAAACTAAGAAGGAAATTCTTATAATAAAGGAGAAATATTAAAGTATATCAAGTATAGGAAAAATCTCAGAACACTCCCGGACTCAAGCACCCTACTACAGACACAGGAAACTTTCGTTTGTATTATATATGGCTTTAGTACGGTTTTATACCTGTACTTGCGTCATCGCTACCACCACAAGTTTTCGCACTCGAACAGCAGACGATCTCTGACAATTTTGCCACCCAGAACTGTACATGGCCGTTGCTAAATCTGCTGCCTGTTACGAAATAGCCAACTTTAGAGATTCGATGAGAGATGATATAAGATAATGAGACGAGGATGATATGATAGATGAGATAAGAGATCATGAAAATATAAGATGAGAGACACGTTAAGAATTAGAGGTCGTGTAGAAAAATCGGCGTAGTAAGAAAAAAAACTTCACATAAAAAACGAGCTACTTTCAAAATATTACTACAACGATTTCTGCATCTATATTTCTAAATATTAATACATGAAGCGAATACTTTTTTACGAATAATACGCTGAATTATTCGTCATCGAAGTATTAGTATGTATTGTATGTATTAATATGAGAATTAGTATAACTTTATAAACTCCATCATCCTCGACACCTAGCATCGGTGGTTAAGTCACTCATAAATCGTGCACACGCATTATGTGATAATGAACATCTGGCACAGGAATTGAAACACATAAATGAGGTCCTGCGCCGCAATGGCCACACACTTAGGACTAGACAAAAGGACAAAATGTCACTACCAGTAAAGTTGAACGACATTGTGCATAGTTCCCGTATGTAAAAGGTGTAAAAGATAAGATAGGAAGAATCTTGGATGGGAGGTATAATATAAGATTTATACCATACCAATGTCCCGGGGTTTGTAAAGTCGACTGTAGCTGTGGCAGCTGTTACATAGGACAGACAAAACGAGCTATATCACAACGAATTAAAGAACACATCAGCGCAGTCAAAAAGAATGATCCGAAGAAATCTGCGGTAGCTGAAAACATCCTTAATTCCGGTTCGAACCACTGGATTGAACTACATAAACCTCAGGTGATCTCCACTGAGCGTCGTTACTTTCCACGTTTAGTAAAAGGAGCAATAGAGATCAAAAAACACCCTACGAACTTTACCAGAGAACATGGTTTTAAATTAGCGCAAACGTGGAATCCAGTGGTTAGTTTATGTAAATCACAAATAATGAAAAGTTCCGTCCGTAAGGATACAGTTAGAGTTGTGTCGTGATATGGAACCTAAAAAAGAAAATTAAACTAGCCGTAGGGTAGATAGGTTAATCTACCAATAGTGCTTGTCAACGGTTTCTCCCCGCTACCGCAGTTTCGCCATGACCACGATCCATGTAACTGGGTCGAGATATCGGCAAAAAGAAATTCATAAGAATGTTATAAAACCGCACATCGTGAGTACCCGTAACATATTATAAAATTTTGCAATAACTTTAAAATTAATGTACAGACAAAAAATACATATAAAACATTCAAATATAATCAAAACACTTAAAAAAATAGCCGTCACAGGACGCCTGGCAGATGTGAAACATCGTGTTCGTACAAGTAATATGCATAAATGCGACAGGAACTAAATATATAGTATAGCACCGTAACTCGCTTAGTTTTGTTCCATACTTAGTAGTTCCGACAATGTATTACGGATGGCGCTAAAATATATCCAGTGATCGCCACGCGAACAATCAGCCTATAGATGTTTTACATCAAGAAATAAAGATAAATGATCAATTTTTATTGCGTTTACTTACGGTCGAATTTCGTCAGCTGTGTAGGGCGACTAGTAAATATTACAATATGTGATACTTGCGTCGGCGGTAACGTCACCCGCGTTCCACATGAAGATACCGACAGTCAGCAAAAGCGCTGATGCAGTAGCAACTATCGACATCGCGTTGACGATATTCCGCTCCGAATTCTGTTTCAAAATTTTATACTAAAATAAACTATTACGATAACAAATAACCCGACTGCTTAAACTTACTAATAGTTTTTGATATAAATGGCAACATTAGTTCGCACTAACACCTATTATCTCACCCCAAACGCATATACCGTCTCCGTACGTACCGGATGTTTACTTAATAATCTTATATTTAATAATAAAAACATAATGAAAATAAAAAAAATCGTCCTAACACTATAATTTTTTCTATTTACAAGTGTCATATTTAAAAAATATTATTCCAAAGTTACGTGTTAAGATACTTTATAGGTTAAGATCCATCAAGCCAAAGAAATGGACATACTTTTGTACAGGGGAAAAAAATACCATCTTTTTGACACATTCGAGTAAAAAGATAATGAAAAAGATTTGAGCGAAAGATTGATATACATACTAAATCCGTAAATGCTATTTTTGCGTCTTTTTACCTGTGAGGTAATTTCCTGGATCTGAACATGGCACCAATAATATGTCGAAATCACGCTGCCGAAGTGTTCTCAATATACTTACTACTATTACTATTAGAATATGGCCGCTCTCTGCGCGTGATTATTAAGCCTGACGGGACACCTTCCTTTGAAAAAGTATGTAAGGACTTCGCATAAAGATTATATAAACTATAAATAACTTACCACCATCTCCAACATTATGATAGCTAAGAACGTAAGACTTATGAACATCTGACCGCTGTAGAAGAATCCGTAAACAATCTGGCATTGTCGGGTACACCTTTACAACAAATAGGATAACACAACAATGGGTAACTGAGCAACGAATGAATCACAATTATTTCTCCTACTTCTACTTCTGCCTAATAACAACAACCGGTCTAAATGGTGTAATAAGGGAGACATACTTATCGGAGGTATGCCAACTTAGTCCTCAGAGAAGCAATACATTTGTGGCCAACATCAGGTAGGACTCGGGTATCTGATTCGGACCAGAGATATCCGTGGGTAGCAGTGGCCATTTACTTTTACCTAAAGACAAGGCAGGCGGGCTACTTGATATAAAGGCTCCTTCGCCTATGCACACTTACGACATCAGAGGAGTCGCCAATGCATTACCAGGTTCAAAGGATTGATCTGTTAGATCTGTTAGAACCTATCTTGAAGAAACTCGTATTTTAATGTTCCGAAAATACTTTGAAAGGAATTTGTGCATTCAAATTTGTTTCCTCCAAAATATAGAAAAATATAAAAAAAAATTGCTTACCACAACGTTTCCGAATGCATTTCAATGCCAACTTTAAACGCCTTTTCGTATTTTTCCTCCTTCTCAATTTGACTCAATTCATTATCCTCAAAAATATCATCCAGTCCATAGAAGTAACTTTGCAGATTCTGGAATTGGTGACTTAGACATATGGTGGTGACTATCGCCAATATGTACGCGTTGAAAGTCCGCAACAACAGAAACCACCACAACACATAATATGCTACCCTTACAGCTCCAGCAAAATTACTATAATCTTCAACATCTGGCCATATTGTGGGGACCGTTATAAATGTTTTACCTAAAAGTAAAATGTTTAACATACATTTTTACCAAATCTACTGGATGATAAGTAGTCACTACCGTCCATCTGCAAAAAATTTCATACAGAACCAGGCCATATCAAATGCGTTGCTACTCTCTGGCCTCATATAAAAATTGGACGGCAACCACACCGTTCCACCAAAAACATGAACGGTATTAATTAAAAAAAGAGAAAACTAAATCATAACTATATAAAATTTTGGCTCAAACGTTAAAAAAGGTTTATACTATAAATAAGTGTATGAGTTTTGCTAGTGTCCAAACTATAATATAAAAAATAATCGTCATTGGACGCCTGGCAGATGTGAAACATCGTGTTCGTACAAGTAATATGCGTAAAATACAAAATTGCGAAAGGAACTAAATATAAAGCATAATGGAAATAACAAGAATAATTTAATGAGTAAGTACCTGATCGTATAACTTGAAACAGATTCTCAAATCCGTTTAAAGTTAACACTAAGGAGCAAGACACAAGGAACGCGACAGTATAAACGTTTACCCGCCTAACCATCTTTTCTTCTACTTTTCTGTTATTATACACATTTTTAAGCTTAACAATCAAACAGAATAGTAATTCTTCTAATTTTTTTTTGGAAACCAGAATGTTTAAATAAAAGGCGTACAAAAGAGGATGACTCAATGTAAATGCAAGCAAATCAGATTTTTGTTTCTCGGTAAACGTGTCTCTCTTATAGACGGCGCCGAATTCCAACAACAGCAGTAAGCATAGAAGCAGATCCACAATTCTATGAAATATTACGTAAAAATAGTTGGTAGTTATTTTAGGTACATCAAAACGCTCCCCCCACAAGTTCAGAAGACCCATAATGCACGTGTAGTTGTTAATTTTGTGAAATAGCTTTAGAGTTTTAGTGACGGGCTGTCCTTTTGTAGCCATCTTTGAGAATTCAACCTTAATTGGCCGTTGAACAGATAAAGAACCTTTGGTGGTCTGCTCTCAAAAGTTGAAAGCAATACTTATAAATACATTTTCAACGCCAGGGCTGGACTAATTAAGTTGTGGAATTAAATGAAACTTTAATATATTAAGTTGGAATAAACCATATCTATCAATTACAAATTATCACTTGCTTCAACGACGAAGATAAAACCTCGTAAGTTAAAAAAAAAATGCAAAAACCAGAAACTTTCTTATAATTTGCTATATATATTTTGATTTTTGTATATTTCCCAAAAAGGGGTATTGCGTACATAAGAAGTAATTTCGTAAAATGTCCGTAAAAATAACAAGCCGTTTTAGATCACCTTTCGGTTAAATCAAAATTGTAACAAAAATTGTTGTAAATAACTTGTTGACACTAAGAAACGTTTATAAGGTCTTCACGAAATACCGTAATGTAAGAAAATGACATAAATAATGAATAAAAAAATAAACACAGCCAATTGGCTACTATCACTTGTGCGATAGTGATAGGCCACGAAACATTCGCTCGGCAGTAATCCTATACAAAATGATAACGAAAAACGTAATCGATCGTGCAAC
This sequence comes from Cecropterus confusis, assembly GCA_018251515.1. Lineage (NCBI taxonomy): Eukaryota > Metazoa > Arthropoda > Insecta > Lepidoptera > Hesperiidae > Cecropterus > Cecropterus confusis. Next base: position 5,254 of record DWTU01003473.1, read on the forward strand.
ACTACCGCTATCTTCAAATTCTGAAGACTGTGTCGCCATCTATGTGTCGTCTATTATCGTCTGCGTCGTATACGCAGTACCGGCAACTACTTACGTCATCGATCGTTAAATCCGAGAATAGTAGAATTCTTCAGTTACCATTAGCATATCAGTGTCGGGAACCCGTTCTTTTTCCCCTACCGAAAAGTGCTCAACGGAGCTAAAGAAGTTTTCGCTTCAAAAAACTTATGTTTTATGGTTTTCGTTAATACTATTAAAGTTTCTTCAATCCGTATCTGTGGCTAAGTAATTGTATGTCAAATTAAAAGGGGCAGTTAACTACTTATTAAATTACGACTCTGATTGGCGAAATTGTCCAGAATCGCGTAATTATATATATCTGCCTCTAACCTTTGATCGGCAATTTTAATTGGACTATACTTAATTACAACTGTTAAATTTAATATTAACTCTATAATCTTTGGTAGGCAATTTTAATGGTGGATATTAATTCCAGTTCATACCTTAATTATTAATTTTGACACTTACAAAATTATTTAAAACTGAAGTGTGTGTTTGTAATTTTAAGAGTTAGTAATTTGCCGTAAATTTTAACAAAAAAACATTTATTTAAAGAACATTGGTAGAAAAAAAATAGTTTAAAAAACTAAAAAATACACGCTTTTGCAACTAGCTGAACTAAAAATCGAAAATAATTCTCTATAACTTACAAAAAATAGATCGATTAGGAAAAAACTATTTATCGTAATAAAGCGAGGGGTGTTTTTGGAATATCCTCACTTTCGCTCTCAGCGCCCAACGATTTATCAAATATCAAAGTAGCTTTTAGAAAGCTTCTTCATGTATTGAGCGATGGTGGGCAGCTCAAGGTCTTTATGGAGGTCTACATTGCGCACGTACCAGGGGCATTTGTACTTTGGTATCTGTCAAGGTTTGTAAAGGGTGTAAAGGGTTATTTTGTTTCACAGAGCTTGCTTCAAAATTGGCGGCCTTTGATACAAACTTTCAACCCCTATTTTTAACCCTTGAGTATTGATTTTCAAAAAACAGTAAAATACATTTTTTATTATTTCTACACCCAGAGAGCCAAATACTAAGTTTCATAAAGCTTGCTTCAAAATCGGCTGACTTTGAAACAACCTCATGGGGTTCAAAGTGATAATACTAGGACAAAATCAGTTTGCAGTGAAAGCCCAAGTATTAAAATAGAGACTTGGAGTAATGACCCATTGTGATTATACTAGAACAAAATATTTGCTGACACCTGTAAATTACGCACCATGACATATTGTCTACGTTGCCGGTTAGATTGTGGATATATTTGGCATTGTGGTAACACTGTAAAGTGCTCAGGGAGGTGGGTATCTTCGGCAATGACACATGCAACGAGAATAGGTGAGTTTAACTTATTGATATTTTTGAAACCTTTATCTTAAACTTATTGTACTTGATATTGGCGGGTATACTATAAATTGCTTTTGTAATTGTTTTGCATCCTGCTTATTCTAATGAGTTTTTGTATTGATGTTCTAAGAAAGAAAGAACGGAATATTTATTTTTGTACCTAGTAGTATAATTCGCCATAGTTTTAGGTCGTCGGGCTCATACATTCTTTTTTACAACGTTGACAGACAGTCAAGTGTTTGACTTTTTTCAACAGTCAGATTTCGAAGAAGACGAAGACGATCCTTTCGGAGGGGATGATACCGAAGATAGGCGTAGGTCCAGTTCCGCGGCCCACTCAAGTACCGCTCTGCCTCTGGCGTTGTCGGTCTTATTCCCCCATACCCTGGCGTGGGCGTCTTAAAACCTATCTTTATTTGTTCGCGACCATCTTTTTCCCAAACATTTCTAATAAACTCTTCATATGTAGCTCCACATTTTTTTTTATCTGTAACTATTACTGTCAATCGTCAGGGAAAAGGTGGCCGCGAATTAGTAAAGTTATGTTTAAAGGCGCTAAGCCAAAGTCGTAAAAACATTTTAAGTAATTGTTAGTTGTCAGTGTCAAATTGTCAAAACGTCCAGTTGTCACTCTATAGTTAAATTGGTACGCAGTGCCACAAAAATGGCATCGTTAATGAATGTTTTGTTGCGAAAAACTGTGAATATAGGCCCAACAAAGGCTTTGGTGTAATGTTCTGCCAACGCCATCTAGGGACCGCGCAGTGAACAAATTGATGTCAGTTATCGATGGAGGACCCAAGCCAGCTATACTTGCAAAATTTGATTATAGTTCACTCGCAGCATACTAGATGGCGTTGTGCAGTAACCCTGAATCACGCTGTTGAGGTTCTTTGTAGATTCTATAAGACCCCCACATACTAATGAAATAGATGACTTGTACTGAGGACGGTTTTTTGTTATCGCTTGCCTACTCATTTACAACGACACTACCCGTGGGACCACCGTTAGTTCGGATTTGGAATTTGAACCGTTCATTGGTCCTTCGGAGCCGGATCTATCAGTAGACGGAACCTGGAGGTTTTTTGTGAAATTGCTTGTAAGCAGTGGATTGCTGCCGTAACCACGAGCAGGAAGCCAGCAGAGTGTGGAGTTTTGCCGTACTTCCGACAGTTCCCTCGTAGGAGGAGATTGTGAGGTGGAAACGACGGTGAGGTAGCAGAGGCAGTTAAGTGTGATATACTGGACAACTGTAAGTAACTTTGAAATGTTTTGGTTGCAATAAGGTGCATTTGATAAGGTTGAAGATTTCAAACTTAGAATTTGTGGTGCCAGTTCAATATAAATATTAGTGAAATTGACTTTAATTAATTAAATTTAAATATTAATATTGAACTTAATTAAAATTTAATAATATTTAGTGCCGTGAGTTGGATTTAGAAAAATTCGTGACTTTAACTTCTGTTGTTTGTAAGTTTTAAGGATTTGTGATAATTTGTGTGTTTGATGTTAGTTAGGACTTAGAATTGTAAGTGTAAAAACGAAAATACGGGAAATCCATGCCGGTTTTCACCCAGAACAAAACGGTTTCAAACACTTGTAATTTTTTCGGAATTTTTAATTAGAATTTTTAACTTGTGTTTTGATTTTAAATTGATCTTTGGAGTAACGAGATGGTTAAGATGGAATGTTTACTAATTGTTCAATACGACTTTTCTAGTCGAATATTTAAAGCTAAAATAAATTATAAAAAGTCGCCGAAAGAACGCATTACTAAGGACTACATTGAAAACAGATTAGAATCATTAGAACAATTATGGTCAGAATTTAAAAAGGGTCATAAGAATTTGTTACTTCAATGCGATCCACAACTTTTAAAAGAGGAATCATACATAACTTCGGATGTATATGAAAAAACCGAAGAGGAGTTTATGTTTCATAAGAGTGAATTAAAAACTAACATTAGCACAATTTAGTGAGTCCATAAGCAGTCACACTCTTCCAGCTAACGTGTCGTCATTTAAATTGCCTAAAATAAACATTCCAGTTTTTACTGGTAATTATACAGAGTGGGCTACGTTTCAAGAGTTATTTGATTATCTTATAATAAAAAATGAGAGTCTTGACAATGTACAACGTATGCACTACCTCAAAGGACATTTGTCCGGTGAGGCAGAACAGCTTTTACGACATATCCCAATTCAAGAAGCCAATTTTGTTAGATGTTGGGAATTATTATCAAAGCGGTATAATAATCAACGGCTCATATCAAATAACGTGTTAAAACGCCTCTTGAGTCAAAGGAACCTGACATCTGAGTCGGGTAGCGGGTTAAAATCGCTTGTTGATACAACTAACGACTGTTTAGCAACCATTACAAACTTAGGTATTAATACAAAAAGTTGGGACATATTATTAATTTACGTTTTATCTTTAAAGCTAGATCTCGAAACACGGCGTCAGTGGGAATTTAACATTTCTGATTCCTCTGACGAATTACCTACTTATGCACAATTTACAGAGTTTCTAACCACTAGATATAGGGCTATTGAATTTCTGGGAACTAAGCCGACTGTAGGGCATAATCAACCGGCTAAAGTCAAATCGTTACATGTTAAAAACGATACTGATGTAGTGTGTCCATATTGTAAATGCAATCATAAGTTAAGTTTGTGTAAAGAATTCCACAAGGAAGAAGTTTATACCCGTCGCAAATTTGTTTTACAAAATAACATTTGTTTTAATTGTATGGGGAGTAATCATTCCGCCAAAGACTGTCGCTCAAAAATTAAATGTCGCATCTGCAAGCGACGACATCATGCACTGCTACATCCCAAGGGTAGTAATAATTTAGATGTAGGTAGAAACGAAGCAAGCGGGTGTACTGTCACATCCTCAGAAGGTGCAAGTACATCAAATGTAAACCCATTGGTCTCCTGTTTCTCTACGGACATGGTGCAACAACAGCATCGCTATTGCATTAGTGAAGGCCATGTCTAAAAATGGAGAAACGTATAACGTTCGTGCACTCATTGATCAGGGGTCACAATCTTCTTTCATCACCGAGTCCACAGTCCAGTACTTGGGCTTAAAAAAGATAGTAACGAAAGGCAAAATAACTGGTCTCGGCGGAGATAAAAATATTCTGTCTAAGGCAATGGTTTCCATTGAAATACGGTCCCGGTTTGATTCAAACGTTGTCATACCGGTGAAGGTCTTAAAACCATTACTTCTCTTTTACCAACAAGAAGAATTGAAGCTGCAACTTGGGAAGAGCTCAAGGATTTGCTGCTGGCGGATCCAGATTATCATACGCCCAACCGTATCGACCTTCTGCTAGGAGCAGAAGTATATAGCCAGATACTGCAGGCGGGAATAAAGAAAGGCCCAGGTGGTACGCTTGTGGCTCAAGCCACCAACCTTGGGTGGATTCAGTCCGGTGTGGTGAATTCAGCAGCCGACTCCTCTCCTCACATCCAAGTTCTGCATTGTTGCGCAGAAGGCAATGAGATGCTGAAAAAATTCTGGGAGTTAGAATCTGACGTACGACAGCCAAAGGATAAAATGTTCACAGACGAGGAAAGGCGCTGTGAAGAACATTTTGCCGAGACAACTCGGAGGGATCACGAAGGTAGATATGTTGTGCGTCTTCCTTTTAGGAATGGAACTCCTGAAATTACAGTGTAAGGTCCTCTATAATACATAATTATATATACCTACT
>DWTU01003474.1:0-10377 GCA_018251515.1 Cecropterus confusis
CGCACTTGGCCAGCGCGGTGGACTATGGCCTGAAGCTCTCTCAATCTGAGAGAAGACCCGTGCCCAGCAGTGGGGCGATAATGGGTTGACGGTATAAAGTTTGTGTGGATAGGATATTTTTTACCGTTGTGAACAGTACGGCGGGCGGACAATCGGGAACAATCGACAATCGGAGCCGCGGAAAAAAGCTAGTCCTTTAATAAGTTCAATCTGAAAAATCAGTTATTTGATTGTAGAATGAAACAGTTTTGGGTTTCGGTGGCAGGGTCTAAAGAACCAGCTGACTAACATATGAGGCGATGATCATTGTTTTCAAAAGTGGCAAGTGGTTTAAAAACTTTAGCGAAATGTCTCAATCCTAACAAGCCATTCAAATTGTATCACAGAAGTGCTTAACACTGCTTATATAGCTGGTAGACTTATTTTGAATGTGTCATGCTAAGGGTTTGCAATTAAACCCAGATAACATCATCGCATCATTATCAAAGGACTCTACCTCCTTTAAATACAATGCTCCCATCGGGCCCATGTTTTATGTCTTATTGTATCTATTATGTGTAAATTGCAATAACCAGCGATCAGTTATGTGTACTTACTTCACTAGTCTTATGTCGATGAGTCACGAGACTGATCAGGGGTCGGCCTGAGGTCCAAAGGGCAGGTTTATTGTCGACCATTGTTTAGGGACAAGAACAAGACTTCATGTATGCCACGAAAATATCAATTTCTGGATAAAATCTTCAGTCATGTGCAGTAGTCGGTGGAATTTTGTATTTTGTGTTTGTGTGCCCCGCGGTTTCATCTGCTACATAAGAAGAAATTAAACAAACATAGCATGATGTTATGTAGCCTGAAGCCTTCCTCAATAAGTGGACTATTCAACACATTTTTTTCAATTCGAACTAGTAGTTCCTCAGATTAGCGCGTTCAACCAAACAAACACTTTAGCTTTATAATGTTAGTATAGATATTTGGAATACTTGAATAATATTAGTTCCCTTAAAATATGTTGTCGGTTCACGTTTCTCATTATTTTGTTTCAGAGTCCTCTCCCAATAAAATGGTTGGCAGTCGAATGTATGACAGACAGAATATTCTCCACTCAGTCCGACGTATGGGCCTTCGGTATTGTGCTGTGGGAGTTGTTCTCGCTCGCCAAGACTCCATACCCAAATATTAGCCCACAAAATTTGCTTCAGTATTTAGAAGCAGGGTAAGTTGTACACCTTAAATTCGTAGATTTGGGAGAAGAGTCAGGAGTTGTGGGAAAATAATTTCTAAGCCTCGATCGAAAATTACAATTTTTAAAACAACAAACAAAAAAAAATAATATTTAAAACAGATTTAATGTTTATCTTTTTCTTTTAACAATAATTAAACATCCTTTATATTTGTCGTAGACATCGGCTTGAGAAACCTCCGTACGCGGATGACAAAATATATGACGTAATGAGGCGTTGTTGGGAGCAAAAGCCCCTCGCCCGACCGTCTTTTAGCCAGCTTCAGGAGATCCTAGGCTCTTTCCTTGAAGATAACGTGAGGAATGTAAGTACTTGTGTTACTTATATATTATAGACTAGCTGACCCGGCGAACTTTGTGGCGCCAAATAATGTGCAAAAGTATATATCTAAAAAATGTTCGAAAAATACACACTATTTTGATCTATCTCATAGGTTTTAGCCAGCGTTTGCAATGAAACCGCAAGAAAATATGTTTATTTACGACATCACATAGAAGCCTCTAAAATTATCAGTGTCTCTACTATATAATTGACAGGTAGTCAATAGATGGCGCTGGCTTTAATGTGATTCAAGTTACTCTATGGCAAGGAGACATTGACAAAACAACTCTTGCGACTGTCCAGTAGTTGTTGCTTGAAAGAAAAAACAAACAGACAGACAAATATTTCAAATAAATTATATTCTATATGTTGCCGAGGACTAATAGCTATATAACAAAAAAAACATCATTTTCCGTCCAGTAATTTTTGCGTTAAAGCGGATACAATAGACAGCGGATACAATAAACAATAGACAGACAGACAAAAAATTCAAAATGTTTTTTTGGCTTGTGTTACTTATTTGAATACCTCTGGAGGTCGTTTTTTTAGTTTTTATTCAATGTACAGAATTGCAATCCTATACAGTTTTTTATATGTATAAAGAAAAATAGAAATAGTTTAAATTGCGGTTTCGTTCTGGTTTAAACAAATGACAAGGCATTCCAACCGCGGCCAAAACTAGCAACGCTTCTTTGACCGACCTCAAGTAGAATCCTACTAATCCTGCCTGATGTCACTGTCTATAACCAGCAGTAATCACTTACCTTCAAGTACACTGTAATTTCGTTCGCTTTTATTGTTATTGACGACTCGCGTGGCGGAGCGGTCACCATCCCGGTCTGACGCGCAGTGGGTTCTGGGTTCGATCCCCGCCAGGTAGACATCTGAACGATGAATTTAGATTTCTGTTCTGGGTCTGGGTGTTTGTGTACTCGTCTTTGTATGTCCATGGTACCCATGCCACAGGAGAAACTCCTAGGGCTGTAGAAAACGATTTTTTTTATGTAATCTATGCGCCTCATTTGGCGCACTAGACCCATTGGTCTCAAGTTCGTTAGTAGAAAACGATGGCCTAATCATATTACTTACGAGTAGTTCGCTGGCAGTGAGATAGTAAAAGGTTAAAAATAAAACAACAGTAATAGTTTATAAAACGATTTTAATTTCCCAGCACTACGTCGACCTCAATTCGGCCTTCATGAACTCAAACATCGAGGTGGACGGTGAGGATTACTTGGCGATGGTGTCGGCACCGGACTACAAAAACATGGTGACCCCTAGTCCCCATCACTATGTTAACGAATCTCAGAAATTCTTCCCGAACACGCCTACACCTACGCCGATGCAACTTCAACCTGGTTGGTATTTTCTTATTTATATGAGGAAAACTATAACAAATTCCAGTTATTAGTTATCAGTTTATTTCCAGTAAGTTATCTTATCTATACTTATAAAAATACTTGTCCAATTATAAACAAAATCTAAATGTCAAGACCGTTTACCACAAATGGTATATTTTTACAATAGTCTGTTGTAGGTTACGGGTTACGGAATTTATAGGTGCTTGCTATATATCTGATGATGCGATATATGCTTGATACCCACGTTCTATACCTAAGTAGTAACAGTATTTGTTGGTGCTGCAAACGCGTAGAATAATAAATGTACAAAACCTACGTACTAGGTTATAAAAGGTCACTCTGTAACAATTCGAGGTTTGTAATAAATACCTTAATTACCTAAATTACCTTAATTTAATTCTGATTAAAAATATGCTATATTTAACTACATTAAACATTTAAAACATAAGATATTATGTAAGGAATAAATATATTGCTGATCGCTAACTGATATCTGGAATAAACAAAAATCTGAAAAAAGTACGACGAACTGAAATCAATCGAACAAACAAACGAACAGAACAGTTAAAGTATGTTTATAAAGTAATTCATACTAATGAGTCTATCGATATTAGTCTACTCGATAAGCTTTTATACTTATGATATAAAATTTTACAATGCAACATAACGATAGGTTAGACTAAGTACTACAAAGTTTCTACAAATTATTTACTTCTTTTAAGTGCATTGACATTAAAGTTTATTTTAGGCATGTTTTTTATTAAGTACAATATCAACAAATTTTCTTTTTATCAGACGAAACGCAACTTACATCGATTTGACCAGCCAAATCACTTAATCTGGTAAAACAGTAATAATAATAAGGTATCGCATGGTCGTGAATTGGCTATTTGGCAATGCAAAAATTAAAGACGTGTTCTATATGTACATAATTTAATTAAATTGAAAGATTTTACTATTTAATGTTCTTAAACCCTTTACTACGTGATAGCGTGAATATAATAACGTACTCACGACTTGTACTCTTATTGGCTTTAATCTTTATCTGAAGTTATATTTATGATAAATTAAGGTAACGTGGGTATGGCAGCGTCTTAACTTTCCTTGACTTACTTATTTAAATAATTGCATAAATTACGATTTGTGTTACAATCGTACAAAATGGGTTGAATAGATTTTGTCAACCCTGTACGTCTAGAAATTACAAATTTAAATTACTGTCAAATAGCCAATTTATAATTTGTAATGTGACTTGTGTTACTAACAGTTTTCTGTAACGAACTGATTTTCTTTTGTTTACCCGTTTTTATTTCTTTTAGATTAGATTAATCAAACACAAGGTTTCATATCTCACTGTCTGATGCAGTTCTAAAACTCTATGATTGTCTGAATTGTTAATTCGTTTTGCATGAAGTTGCTTGGCTACGATTTACATAAACGTTTACCTAAACGTATATTTTTTCAGACGACGAAGGCTACCTACCTATGAGTCCAGTGAAAAAACTCAGCCCACGTATTCAACCCACAAAATTTGATTTCGACACTCGTAAATTAAACCCGAGGATATCTGATGAGAACGTTCATGGATCTGAGTGGACGCCAATGCTCACTTTGAACAACTTGCCCGCGAGAAGCGACTCAGAATCCGATCACGATGGGGGCTATTCGCCTTATTCCAAAATGTGCCCTGGTATCCCCGAAGAAACGGACGAAGTATTCGAAATTAATAATCATAACCTCAAAAACGCGCAAAACACCGCCGTGTCGAACCCCACTTACGCAACGATGGACGTTGATATTGAAAAGAAACCTAATAACATTTCCAATAATTACATTAACGTACCCAATGGTCTAGTCAAGTAGATTATGTTTACGCACAAAGGACTATTATTCGCTACTTACACAGACGTAGGCTACTGTTCATCGAACGGATAGTTTTATGGAGCTCCTTTGATCTCTTTTATGAATTTTGTCATATCTTTAATAATCTCAAACTGTTCTGTTAGTCCTGTGTTAGAACTAATATTTTTTTAAGCGTAACCTTTAATCTCCTGAATTATTTATCTATCTATTAAATGTGTCTATCTTATCTAAAAAATCTGTGTGCTTCGATTTTCTAAAGTACCTATCAGTGTTAATGTAGTTATAAGATTTAGTTTGGATAGCGCGCAAGATAAAAATCGATGTGATATTTTTAGGAATGTGTATGATTCATACGAAGAACGGGTAGACGTAAGTAAGATATGTATTTGAATAAGAATTCATTGTTTAATTTTAGTTGACCCCACCATATTATAATATTATTAACGAAGATATGGTTAAGACACATACAAATGGTATTGCACCCTGGCTCGTTGCAACACTGTCACGGCATGATGTTCTACGATGCACCAGTGTGCATCGAAAAATAACGATGTCGTCTCGTGCAAATCTCAGTACATTTGCACTATACGACATCGTTATTTTACAAGACGTCGTTTCCAGGCACGACGTCACCACTTGCCACGATACCATGCCGTGTAGTGTATGTGTTTTAGCCAAAACAAAGATGTGCTATTATTTCGTTATCATTCCTGTCGTCATTTTTCTTACAATATGTAAAATTTATGAGATGTTATTTATTTAGAATAACTATTAAAGATTTTATTATATATTTATAAATTTATATTTTTCAGTATGAGTCAAATTACCGTACACTTTTGGGACGGATACTCCCCATCTGTAGTAATATAAGTTAAAGCTTTAATGACTTATAATTTCATATTAAGCGTTATTTTTTGACATCCTTGTTATAGGTATATAAAGAAATATTATTTTATAAATTATTTTCTATAACTGAAGGTCTATTTTTTAATAATGTATGGTTGATATGTAATTATAAATATAATACATAACGTATTTACAAATATATTAAGACTAATATTACTTTTACAATTTTACAGCGACAAAATATTCATAAAAAATCTTAAGACAGCGATTTATTAAAATATGTATACAAATTATACAACAGAACTACAAACACCGGGTATATTATCTAGTGCTACTTTTTTCAATACATAGTTGTATACTTCCCTCGTATGTTGTATTTTTATTACAAAAAGTTTTTGCTTATTGTATTTTTTAATTTTTAAGGAACATGAAGTCATTGCATTATCTTGCACCGTTAAATAAAATACAGGAAAGTGTTCTGTGGCCAAAGATAGACAGTTAATATATTTAAAAATGCCGTTACTTAATATAGTAGTCATCTAGTTATGTTGTTTAATTAAAGCTGTGGGCCCAGCAATATCTGTTAATATATAATTTTATATTAAGTTTTGACCTTTGCAGCTCATAGTAGGTTTTTGTAATAGTGAAAAACATTCATATGAAAGGAGGTCACTTTGTAATATATGCAAACGATACGATTTAATATAATATATTGATATTTTAGTGCTCGCTGTTTTCATGTGTATGTAGCATGTATAGTGTTTTTATATAGATGTTTCATTGACTACATAATCAGACTATTACATGGATGGACTTATGTACGTCTTGTAAAACATTTAACGCTATTGGTGGATTTAATAAATGTGATATTACGAAATTGTTTTAACTTATTTTTAAATACCTCAATTTACTACACACAATACAATGGAGTAAAATAAAACTGAATAGTTAAATCATAATAAAATTGTGATTGCACCTGGGTTATTTCTAGTATAGAAGTACTAAACGAGTTTGTAGTCTGCCTGATGTATTGTAACTGTCGCTCATGGACCTCTATAATCATCCCAAGATATAAGAATAGCGATCGGCAACCCGTAGCCTACGACCCCTTCAATGTTGCAAGCGGTTATTCCTAGAACCCTTATATCGCCCTTAAATTTGAGAGACTACGTCGGAATGCTTTACAGGTCGCTACTACGTGGCCTGCGTTGCCAAAAGGTTGCCAACTGCTGGGGTAGAGTATTAAAGAGTCCTACTTAAGGTCAGTACAGGTGTCGTGTTACTCCTGAGGACTGTGTGAGAACATCCTATATAAGAGCATATCCCTAACTTCACCCTATAAACATGAATATAAAAGTAGCCAAGAGTGTTGATAAAATTTCTTTAACTACTACAAAAAAATATATAAAAAAAATATTTTTAATATTATTTTGCCGTCTACCGTGGGCCATATTAAAAAATGTGGCCCACGCTGATTTCTGACCAGTTGCGTAGCTGGATAACCAAAGGCTCTGGGGCAAATAATAAACTAGGCCCCTAAATAATCTGTTTTCTTTTTTTTTTATTCCGAATGTGGCAGACATTTTGACTACTTCAATTTATAGTTTGTAAGTCAGAGTCTGAGGGGCCCCTGAGCTTGGGGGCCTCGGGGCAATGCCCTGTGTAGCCCTCCGATAGCTACGCTACTCTTTCTGACTGATACTTGTATTTTACACGTACGTACTTGTAATTTGTAGGCTGTCCCACAATGTCCTTAACCAATAAAGTTCTAATAATAAATGATAATATATTTCGGAGCATACAGCTATTAAGATTTCTAAAATCTATTAAGTAATTACCGCAACCCATACTTGGGCATCTTATTTCGGCATTTACCAAATCTCATTTCTTACTAGCTAAGGAATAAAATCGTTAGCGTGATCCAGAAAGGGGTACAGCGCCATCTAGTTGTAGCGCCGGCAACTGCTTTCGTAACCCATTTCCGTTTCGAGTTTCAAATCACAATCCAAAAGAAGTTTCACTTATAAAAAGTCCACTATCATATAGATTATTCTGATCATAAAAGTTACTTTAATTAAATCCCTAATTAATTCAATTAACTGTAACCATTCGTTTAACCAGCAAAGAGCGAGGCTAGAAAGTTTCACAAGAAAATGAAAGTACCGACCGGCGGTGGGTTTTTCTCTGCAATAATCAACTTGGCTAATTATCTGGTTATGAGAAATGCAATACAATCATGGCGACTATGAATGAATTATGACGTAAATGACAATAGGTTGGTTATTACGTACACTTGCTACACTGGCGGTGTATAACGATTGATCTGAGCGAACGTTCTTTACTACTTTGGGGTTTTTTTATAAGATTGAAGAAACAAACGAGCATGCAGTCCACCTGATGGTAAGTGGTTACGGCCGCCCATGGACATCTGTAAGTAACTTCAGATGGAACGGGGGTTCTATCTGAAGTCGATCAAATGCGTTGCTGCTCTCGAGGATTAAGCCTGACATATAAGTGAGCCGGCAACCACACTCTTCCAACGAAACGCAATAACTGCTTTACGCTAGAAATAGGTGTGACGGTGCTCCCCGGTGGAACTACACTGGTTCTACCACCTGGTAAAAAATACCAGGCTTGGTCACAGAGAGGAGACCTGTAGATTTCGTCATAATCAATATCCACTAAATAACTGTTTTTCAATCTTTTTCAAGTACCTAAAGCTTTTGCGCGGACCATAACGAGTATTATTTTATTTACTTTTCCTAATATATCTGTTTAAAATTTATTGATTTTTTTTACTGAAATACCGTTATCTCGACCTCTCTCGCGACCCCCTTGTAAAAGCATCGAACTCCCCCAGGGGGTCGTGGCCCACAGCTTGACAATCACTGCTCTAAAGGAAATCTTGTGATTTTTTGAGCTATATTCAAATATGGCGGACAGCGTTGAACGCTTTAAAACTTACAGGTGGCTACACTGGCTGAAAGGTTAGCTGATGGATCTGTTTCACTTGTAACTGGTAAGGTATCATCCATATATTACGTCTCACGAATTTCACGATTTCGGAAACCCGCCTCCATCCTTGTCACAGCTGGTCACATTTGTGAAATCCCCCATAATGTGGCACATTATTTGCAATTTTACACATAGAATATTTAAAATTGTAACGTCACGAAATTTAAGACTCCCTCCCATCCCTTGTCACACAATATCACATTTGCTCGACCCCCTCCACCCCTTGACATGTGTTGTAATTACGCTTACGTCCCCTATCTATGCATGAGACATGTTCTTAAAATCAGTTCATGGATGTTACTATCATTAATAACTTTTGAAGCTGTTACCACATACTGAGCTAGAGAATGTGTTTGTGAGATGCAAACATTATAAAGTTAATATCGGCAACGTGTCACAATAGCTCCGTAATGGGAGCCGAACGCTCGCTTCCGACCTTTACACCTTGGTGGGAGATGACAGTGTTCGTAGTATGAGTATTAGTTTGATATTACTTTTTCTCAAAACGATAACCTTTTACGTTTTTTTCCATACATTTCAATGTAAATTGCAAGGATTGGCCGTTCAAGGAAACTTAATAAACTCATACTTCTGGCTCAGATCGGGGCAGGTACTACTATCCTTTTGTGAAGCAGAGCTCGCGAAGGAAACGGAGAGTCATGAACGTTGATGTATCTTTCTGGTCACAGACGCATGGAACGGAGAGCAGCTTTCACTGAAAGCCTGAAAGAGTCGTTTTTGCCACGGACTTACAAGATGTGGAGTGAATTTCCCCATGTATTCCCGGAGCGTTGTGATATAGGGCTCTTCAAAAACGTGCAAAAAGAGCTCTTCTTCAAAGCCGCCGATGCATTGGCTCCTCTGGTGTTGCAATTGTCCTAAAGCGACCGTAACTACTTTAGATCATGTAGCCCGTGTGCCTTATCGTTAGGTTTAAATATAAAAAGGAGGTATCATGAAGTTTTAATACATCACTAAGTGTAAAGTATTTATGGATACTCATAAGGATTATTTTTCCTGTATACTCATTAATATTTTTAGCTTTTAACACGCGGTGTTCACGCTTTTATGATTACCACCATTTACTGCTACTACATACAACATTTACTTATTACTCGCACATTATCACCCAAATTCACTTCAATTAGCAAAGCAGAGAGTAATTAAACAATAATTGGTATAAACAGGTGTCCTAGATAGGCGTAATTTGGGCAGTCAGCACGTTTGTTTTTCCAAAAGCAGAACAATAGGTTCAAGCTAAATAACCTGCGTTTATGGTCGGTTTGGTGACAAATTCGCGTTCAATGACATCATTGACCCCATGTCCAATTATGAAGTAGGCATTAAGGTCTTGTGTCGGTGACACTAACCGTGTTTAAATGTTGTGGCTTTATTTAATTGAAGTCCATACTGTCTGAAAGTAATTATTAAAGTAATAAACGTAAAAATTGGCTTGGCTTAAAGATGTATAGGAATTAAACGTCTCTGATTTAGACACAGAGACGGGAATGGAAAACATTAATATTAAATATGGTTTAAAATTTATAACTAATGTTTTTTTATAGCATGGAAGTAGCAAACGTGCAATGCAGCCCACCTGATGTTAAGTGGCTACTGTCGCCTATGGACGTCTGTAATCAACCCTAGGTAACACCAAAGTCTAAGGTTAGCCACAGATGCGTTGCTATCCCTGAGAACTAAGATGGAATGCCTCGGAAAAGTATGTCTCC
>DWTU01003475.1:0-10377 GCA_018251515.1 Cecropterus confusis
TTCGCACAAGTATACAGAGAGGTTCGTCCCAAAGTTTTTGTGAATTCAGATCTACGGGTAATTTTAAATTTGGTCCAAGAGTTTAAATAACATAATATTGTTTTAATTAAATAATTGATTCCGACGCCGGACATTATTATTGTATATACCTAAGAATAAAGTGTGACTAAAATGATGATATAAAAAAAACGAATAACACATATTTTATTTGTTCGTATCTTGTTCACACATAATTAATGCAACTTTTAATATTTGGCTACATTTAACTTATAATTAATCATATCATATTTATTACTTATTATTAATTACGTGCAAAATTAACTGCAACTGTCAAGATTTTCCTCAACTGTACAATTGTACTATTCGTGCTTATTTAAATTGGATGTTCTTTACGGAAATTGACAATATATAATTGAGTAGTCTAGGTTGTTGCCTTCCGTTGATTCGTGTCATACTCATGTGAATCGAGGCTTGAAGAGCTTTTCATAATCCACCGCATTTGAACCTTTTGTAGTTCGACTCTATTGGCACGTTCATTTTTGATTTGCACGGGTGTTTTTCCTTTAGAGGTGTTCTGCAAAAATGTGTCAAATGCGTCAAAAGTATTGCTTGATTTTGATTGAACGTTTGTTTATTGACTGATTGCAGTTGAAATGCATCACACATCGCTGATGGAAAGGCGCTCTGATAGCGGTAATGAGGTTTTGTTTATAATATGGAAGTAGCAAACTAGCATGCATCCTTGATATGAATCTAGATCTTTCGATTCAAAATATTGAATGTATCCGCGCTTATCAAATCATTGTAACAAAATCTACAAGTGTGAAGATTTCTATAAAGCACCCAAACGTGTCTATTAATTTATACTTGGCCAGCATGGAGGGCAATGGTTTAAAGCCTCACACGTACCTAGCGATGACAGATAATCAATAACATAATAAAACTCTTTACAACCCGGAAAAATATAATTTACACAGTAATATCTTGTTTTATATATTAATTACACAGTTTGTAAGCGATTAAAGTGTTAATCGTCTAATTTGCTATTTTTTTACATACCAACATCAAAACGATTAATCTATGGCCATGGGCGGACTAGAGAACTTTAAATGTCACAAAGGAAATTGTACCAGTCTGTAGTTAATGTTTCCTCCGAAGACAGTATAAATGCTTCATAATATGTTAATGTTATATCCAGTAGCTTGTGATGTCGGCGTGATGAACTTAAGTAGGTGGTACTTGGTTTATTTATTTCATAAAGCCTTGAAGTATATAAGGTATTAATTAATTGTAGTAAATTAAATGCTATTTATTTTGTTTATTTCAACATTTAATTTTTATTAACAAGGATGCTATCTTATATTAAGCGGTCACTGTAGTCAATGGACATCAGTAACCATTGAACACAGGTTCTACCTGAAGTTTTACAGGCGGTGGACACACTTGAGGGTTAAACACTTCATTTATTACTATTTATATCAGTCGGCAGCCATACCGTTTCAATGAAACACATGAGCTGGTTCACTCTAGACATAGGTGTGTGGGTGGTACGTTGCCAGCCTAAACATACTACCATCCTTCTACGAGTTTCTAAATATCCATAATTTCATAAAGTTCTGCGCTCTAGTATCAAGATTAAATATAACTGATGGAAAAGCATCAGAGATCACTCAGGTAACAACCGTTTTGTTTCGATTCGGTGACACTTTTTATGTGATAGGAGCATGCGATTTTGATAAACCTTTTTGTTCGCCATGACTGGGGAAAGCCTTGTTTATTAAAACATATTTCATTGACTGTGCAGAAGAAAATTGAGGTAGATTGTAAATTTCAAAGCTAAAACTACAAATTTAACTGACAATTTGTAAATTAATCTGTACATACAATAATAAAGAATCTGTGTACTTCACATATATTTAGATACCAAAATAGAGGTTGAAAATAAGTTATAATAGAATTTTCTATAATTTTTATTACTTAACTGCGTCAGAAGGAAATAAAACCCGACTACTTGAACATAACTTATAACACTTTGTAACTTCCATTTTGTTCTATTTCATGATTGTAGCTTATTTTTTTTCAGTTTAAGTAGTTTTTTTTTTGTTTATATTATTATATTATGTTTATATTTAGTCAAATTGTCTTTGTCTGTCTGTTTATTCGTGTGTTTAATTTAATGTATTGAAAATATATTAATAGTACTTATTACGAAAAGGCAATGTTACCTCAGGATATGTTTTATTGTGATAGTCTTTCTTAAATTCAGATCCATTTGCTCTATCAAAAGTAATTACAATTTAAATGCATATTACATTTTTGAACGTGACTGTAATTGTTTACATAATCATATCAGTCGAAAATTTTAGACAGCTCATATTATATTTCTCAACTTGTTATATTTCTATTGAAGTGGTGATCATATCAGTATGACACGATAGCTTCGAATGCTACAAACCTTTATGCATGCAAATATCATAGAAATTAGGTTCTTAGTATTTCTCTAATTACGCCAGCCCACAATCTCATTTGAAGGTGAGATATAAGGCACCGGTACACTGTGGGCGACTTACTTTAAAACGAATAGAGTAAAAGTTACTTATACCCATTCCATCTATAATCGTATATACCTGAACATTAGTAATTAATTTTAAGATACATTTTACATAAATATACATACATATGAGCATTTTTATGATTTTTATATATTTTACATAACTAAAACTATTTGAAATACGAACAAATAAAATATCATTAAAATTTATGTAAAAATTAAAACAAAATGTATTATAAAACCACACAAGTGATTTGTGAATTGAAGATTTAATAAAAAATCCAAATCAGTACCGCTTGGGAGAGTCCCAATAATGCTGGGTGCATTACCAATTTGAATGGCCAAACTTATACGCGGTGACTCTCCACCGTGAGTAGAAAAAAGTGTATGAAAAATGGTTTGAAAATATTTGTTATATGGTATTTAAAATGAATGTTGTATTTTAGGCTACTTAATTAGCTTAAAAATCATTTTGACTAAAACAGAATTTGACCAGTCTAGGGATTTAATTATAATTATATACCTAATGGAATAATCTATTGAGAAAAATATAATAAAATCAGGAATGGATTTTACCATATATGATTAGGTTTTTGATTATATGTTGGATTTTGCCATATGCCGGCAATATGTATGATTTTTTTTATTAATTGTAGTAATATTGTGATTCAGATACTCTAACTAGCAGTTCAATCGCTCGTGGTGGAACAACTCTGTTACGCTCTACCTATTTGAATTTTATTTTGTCACTGATATTTGTTTAGTCCTCGAAACCAGTCTGGATAAGGTTACAAACTCAACATGTATTTCGAAATTTAATTTTGTTAATAATAGTGTTGTTTATGGTGTCAGGTTCCGTTGCTGTTTTTTTAATTAAATATACAACCTATTCACCGAGTATATTCAGTTTCTTCTATACTTATTTTTGTAACATTTCGTGTGAAAGTAAATATTAAATTTAAAAGAAAATATTTTTCATTCATGTATTATACAAAATTATATAGGTTTATTGGCTTGACAGATATAATTTTGAATTTCATTGTATTTATTTTATAACATTATAATTATTTATACGGTTATACATGCAATTATTCGTTCATATGAATTCATGACATTGACACAATTCATGATATGATAAAAATGTAATACACATGAAATCACTTGCAACTATAAATTTGTAAAATACTTTTATGCACTTCTCTTGTAAAAACAGATAAACTTTAAATATTTTTTATAAATGGCACTTCCCACCGGATAGATTAACAAGCTAATCTAAACTAGATATCATTCTCAATTGTAACGTAAAAATTTAATTTAATGTCTCCAACTACAAATGTATACAGCTTATTTATTTAAAACACTAATCATTTTAACAAAGTATACAAAATGTATACAATGTATAAAATGTAGCAATTTTATAATAAGGTCATCTGTATAACATTTATTAATTAGTTCGATAATCTTGCTATTGACAAGTATTGACTATTTTAGCATACCGCGACCCGCAACCTTTTGTAGTGTCCTAGATACCGAGTTAAATGTCTCTATCTAGTCTTTTTTTAATCTCCATATTATACTTATGCAATGTATTTAATACTCCACTGCCCTATAAGGAAGGAAATATTCTGTAGTATATCCATGTCTTAATAATAATATAGTTTTTATGTTTGTTGGGCGACTACCTCGCGTCGCCGCTACCGACCGGCACGATTTAAACCTTTGAGATTTTATTTAGAGAAGTCTCAGGTGTCTCGTCACATGTATTCTATCACCGTAAAGCAGTGATAATTAATTTATAATATGCACATTATATAGGAAAATCTGTGGAGGCCTGGTATTCGAACCTGGTATTGGAACAGGTGGGAGGCCGAGTTTTAGTTAGGCTATCACTGCTCCCTAATCTTACATAAAGAGCTTATTTTCTCCATTGCATCATTTTTTAAATTTTTTGCTTGCTGTTACAGGGTCCTAAGACTACGAAGGACGCGTAAACAACATTCGCCTAGTGGGTTTAGTTTCGTCGATATACATCTATTGTATGTCGAAGAGACGTAAGGTTATATTTCCCAAACTATAAAATAAGGTTATCTTTCTAGGGTTGTACTTAACGACAGTACGAGTAATAGTAATAGTAATCTAATAGGAGACTAGGACGTAGTTAACTGATGATATAAAGTAGAAATAGGTACGTCAGATGGTTCCATTATTGATTGAGGGTTCCAACATTTTTAAGGAAGTATTGATGTACAAGAATAAGGTAGATTGTCATGTCATGTATAAGCATGATTGATTAAAGGTGGGTTTTCTGTACATAATTCTAAATTAGTCACTACCATTTAAGTAGTGGTGTTTACGGCCTCTGTTGCCACCCACGCTCATCCTTAAATCGATAGCAATATCGATTGTAATTAGTCATTATTTTATCACATGCCATAAGTACTTAGTTCTCTGAATGGTAACTGGTTAAGGTTGTCGCTACTGAGACATTACGATATTAATTTTATATACGAACGAATAGATTATATAATAATAATAATAATAATTCTTTCTTTATTTCCTTTTCACAAAAGTATGTTATACAGTTTACATCATCAAGGCATACATACATGTATGTACAGGTACATTGTGAACCGTAACTATTTGTGAGAGGCTGGAGTCCGTACTAGGATAGCCAGTATGTATCAATGGAAGTGGGGTAGTAAAGTTTTTCAAAGAATTCTAATAATATTGTTAAAAAAAATTGTAACTACTTACTTTATTTTGTCTTCTCTAATAACGTTTTATGTTCGTTTTGCTGTATGAGCGTGTTTTATATCTATTTAGAAATTACTCTTAAAACATTTTCTCACAAAAATCATGTAATAATATTATTATGGCGCATTACAATCGTGAGGCCTCTTTTTGCAATACGAATATCCAGTTTCTATTAGCATGTCTTGTGTTATCGCCGCTGCCCAAACATTATCGGGCCACACAGACAGGCTACGTAAGCCTCTAAACGTAGGCTGATGATAGGTCCAGGCTTAGACCTTCATCCGGTATCGAAACCCGGGCTGGGAATCAAATAAGAAAATAATATACCAATTCTAAAATGATGGAGGAGCATTTATTTCCTTCGTTGGAAGTCAGTGGTTTCAAACTTTTTCATCGAACGACCCTTATAGCACGGGAAAAATCTTTTACGACTCTTTAGTATATGAAAATTTTGCTCATATTATAAATGCGAAAGTTTGTAAGGATATGTGTGTTTGTTACGCTCTTTTAAGTAAAAACTACATGTCGGATTTTGTTCGTTTCGTTGATTTCGTTAAAATTTGTCAAATAAATAATTAATTAATTAAAATATATTGAAATAAATCAATTCCGAGATGATAATCGTTCCTGGTCTAAATTAGCTGATATAATACTCATTACCATGGTAAACGTGACTGAATCGGGCGGAACCGCGGTAATAAGCTAGTATTTTATAAATTTGAAATTTGCAATTGATTTTGTACGTACGTGCGGCGGCGAAAAGGTGGTGAGGGCACCAGGTTCTTTGACCTGGTGCCCACACCACCTTTTCGCCGCCGCGCCACTCGCCGAATGATGAAGTTCCATCCACATCAACTGGACCAGTGGCGGTCCTCCACGGGTCGGTTTGCACACTCTTTACTGCCACGAACGTGAAATATGTGGAACGAGCACCCTCCCAAGGCATTCCTGAAGAATTGCAAGTTGCAATTTCCATAGGCGACGATGATTACTTTCAATCAGGTGGCCCGTCCGCCTTAGTTAAGTACAACTACAAAAAAAAATGCTTATATACAGAGTTGCATTATATTATTTACAATTAACTTCAAAAAGCCCGTCTGCAACATCGTTATGTTTAAAATAAAAGAGTGTTCATACACGTTGGAAATGAAACTTCTGAAAAGTAGCCTACGAGAGATAATAGATAATAATAATATTATAACAAAATAATGGTTATAATAACTAATCACAGTGATTAAAAAGAAATTTCACTTCAAGAATTGATGATTTTTTTACTACTAGACATTTTCTTTCTAGACTAGGTTTCTTTTAAAAATTTACCCAGACAATGCTGCTGTATTTAACTCCTAAAATTAGCTTTTCTTCAACTTATTCCTTAATTTGTACGTTGCACTAATCCTTAATCTGATTATTGCACCCTACCTATTCTTTATGTTCTCATTTTAACTCCGCACCCTAAGGTTGTCTGGATTAAATCGCTGTTTGGCGATAAGAACGCCATTTGTATTTTAATATTGTAAATTTTCATTGTATTTTTTCTATTCTTACTCGACTACGTCAGTAGGAGGGTGCTGTTTGTCAAGTGTATGTATGTATGTTTGTATGTATGTCTATTTCATTGTTACGCTCTACAGACCAAACGTCTTGACGGATTGTGACATATGATAATCATTAGAATCGTCTCAGTTTGTGGAGTAATATAGGCTATGTAATTTTTTAAACCGGCGCCTTCAAATAGAGGAAAAAAGGGTAGGAGGAACGACTTTTTTATTATCACGACAATATATCAAAGGAAATTTAGCAATTTGACTACTCTATAAATATTTATATTTTAATAATTTTACTTGACTTTTTTGACAAAAACTTACATAAACCGTTAAATTAAATATATACCTAGTTAATTATGAACAAAACATGGTTTTAAGCAGCCGGGTTTTTAGTATTAATATTTTTAACAATGATACTAGTTTTTCGATACACTAAAATATATTATTATTATTACAGTGGGCTACTACAAATACAGTACTTGTAACACATCCCAATTTCCTGCCCACGTAATCCCGTCTGTACGTCGGGAGTCCCGATAGGCTCGAACTGCCCGCAATAGTTGAGAACCTAAGTAACGTCTTGCTACCGATAACAGCCCTTTGTAAGGAAAATTTTCTTTGAGAAAACTCCATGCTGTAATATAAAGTTCTCGTTTAATTTATGCACAAGGTTTATAAAAAGATTGTTATAAAAATATTTTTAAAGTTACAGTTTCATAATTTTTAAAACACGGATTATTTATACCACAAATAATGCAAAGTTTGTTTTAAATCCGTAGAACCCATAATAAATACTTCCAAGTTATTTTTATACAGTGTTAGAAATTGGAAGTACTAAAGAAATAAAAAACATTTGTTGATTCATACATACGTAAAGTCTAAATATTTTTATTCAAAGCATTATATTCATTAAACTTATAAACTAAGTGGTAGAACCAACGTAGATCGACTAGGAAGGTACCACCGCCACACCTATTTCTAGCGTAAAGCAGTTCTTGCGTTGCGATGAAAGGGTGCGGTTGCCGGTCTAAATTATATGAAGCGACCATTTTAGTCCTCTGAAGTAGCAACTCATCTGGCATTTACTCTAGATGGAACGCCTCTTCTATATAAAGTTGCTTACAGATGTCCATGGGTGGCACTCGCTATCAGGTTGACTGCATGCTCGTTTGCTACTACAATGTGTTAAACATAAAAATGGTTGTAAGCGTCAGTAACTTATTACCGCTCGCAAGAAAAAAATCATCGTTTCTAAAAAATACATTTTAGTATAATTATTAACTTACGAAGTCGCAGTAAAACTATTATTAAGACTAAACTATTTCTTTTTATCAGACTGAAGTAGCAAGCGATCATGCAGTCCACCTGATGATAAGTGGTCACTATCGCCCATGAACATCTGTAAGCAACTTAATATAGAGTGAAGGGGTAGAAGGGGTTCTATCTTAAATCGATCACAGATGTGTTGCTACTCCCGAGGACTAAGAAGGTCGCCTCATATATAAGTGAGCCGGCAACCACACCCTTCCACCGAAACGCAAGAAATGCTTCACACTAGAAATAGGTGTGGCAGTGGTACTTCCTCGGTCGAACTACACTGGTTCTACTACCTATAAATGCTTGTCTTTCAAATTAGTTAAAGTTATTAATCATATAATGTCGACATATAAAAAGTAAATTTGTTTATTTTTGTATTTTGTAAATAAAATAAACTCACACATCATTATATGCGAGTTACAAATTCTGTTAACTCAAGCATAGTAATTGAGTAAAATGGACTTGTACTGTGCGCTGACGGGCTGTATTACACGAGAGACTCTCTCGTGTTTATTTATATCAAATTTGAAAGACAATTACTGAAAAAAAAATACAATATCATTCCAAATCAATTTCGTTAACTGTCACTGTTTATAAAAGCCCCTTCGTCCTTATCTAAAATATTTTAATGGCTGAAAACCGAAGTAACCTTCCGTCATGCGATTGCGTGTGCGTACACCGCGTTTATTGATAAGGGTCTTTGTAAACAAGTTGCACGTAGAGAAACTATGTTAAATAATTAAATTTCTTATTAAATATTCAAATATTTAATATACAAGTATACATTAACACAAGCTTTTTATATAGTCTGTATATTTCATCTGAAAGGTTTGAAGGAGTATTAAAATATAAAAAATACTCTGGTTTCCCCCGCTAAAATATAACTAGATTTGGTATTTCAAGTGCGCCAAAAGATATTACTTCAAAAACGTAACCAATCGGTAATCCGAAAATAATATTACTTTTTCATGTAATTAGTATATATTACTAAATCATTTGTGTACAATAAAGGTTCGTATATCATCTTTACTGGATATGTTAGGAAAATAAATCAGTGCGATATTTATCTAATCAAAGGTAGAATATCAAGGTTTGTGGTCGTAACAATATTTTGGTAATACAGTGTTATATGGACGAAAATTTTCAATTTAATTATCTGTAAAAAGCCATGCACTTCTGTGACTGATTTTAGGTAAAAGATAAATTATATTTTAGGCTCATTAGAAGTCTTAGGTTGTAGTAAGTCGCTTGTATTCTATTTCAATTTCTTAAAAATTATAATAGCCATTAAATTCATAGGGTTTGGGCTTTCATGTTATTCTCTTTTAGCTAGTTACAAAACTAGCTAAAAGAGAATAACATGAAAGCCCAAACGCTGTATCTAAAACTTAGCTGTAGCAAAAGTTTCTCCACTACTGATTATTTAAAATTCTACCACCTTTTGTAGGCCTAGTATACGCTTATTAATTTAAACCAAACTGCGTTGGAACAGCGTTATTGTGTTCCAGGTTGTCAGTAGTAAGGAAACACACGTTCTCAGAAGAGGGAAAGAAAAAAACTTGCAGTCACATACTAACTGAATACAGTCTTCATCAATTTTTTAATCATCATAACACATAAATATTAAAAAAAATTATTACGCTTTAAACTCATTTTAACTTTATTGAAACCCAGTCCCTCATAAGAGTTGCACATTTCCAATGAAATGGTTTATCGAGTTATAAAAAGTTTGTTCGACCTACTTTTCGTAAAAAAGATAAACTGGCCAAGTTGTGATGATGCACTGGACTCTTAATGTTATAAATCAGACATTTTGCAATGAATGGATTTTTTATTAAAAACTTTCGTCATCCATTTGGCTTACTTTAGAGGGCTGTTTTCAAGTCATTTCTTTTCATTGATCTACATCAATATATATAAAATCCTTTGTCTTGAATGACTGACGGATCAACGCACAGCACTGCTGATCGTGCAGACCTGAAACTTGGAGGGTTTGTTTCTCGTATGACGTAGACATCCGATAAGAAGGGAGTTTCCGATATTCTACGCCTAAGGGGATGAAAAACGCGGGCAAAGTTTGTATGGAGCAACGTGATTCCTTGGTCCAATTTACTTCACATTTTGCATAACATGACACATGTTTTAAAACTCAATTCGTTTGTCAAGTGATGTCAAGCAGTGAAATTAAGTAATGAACAAAGGGATATC
>DWTU01003476.1:0-10376 GCA_018251515.1 Cecropterus confusis
TTAAGTTGTATATTTTAAATGTATATATAGTAGTCAGTTTTTTGTTATATAAAGTTCGTGCGAACTTGAGGGTTTAATTGTGGATTGATGTCATCGCGGTATGTATGATTTGCCCGGAAACACGCCGCCGGCACTATTCACTCATGCCTCCGTGAAAGTGAAAATGCTGAATTGTTATGTTAAAACATAATGGTGCCGTGAGACACTTCTTATTATGTGTAGATCGAGGAATGAACTTAGACAGGTTACGTCACAACGGAGACTACCTCGCAATTCCAGTACTGCATATCGTTCCGGTCAACTGCTAGGCCTACTTAGCGTTATATTGTCTTACATGGTGAACGACCCGGCCTATATCCGTGTTTCTCTATCTTCTTGTGCAAGTTGTCTTGCGCAAGGTTCACTTATTGTTTATGTAAGCTCTGATTTTTTCTTATTTGAAGTTTCGTGGATTGTTAAGAAGGTAACAAGGATAGGTAATTCATATGCCTTCTCAATTAATTTCTCAACCAACAAATAAATAGTTCTGTAACGATCTTTTCAAATTATACAACAGAATAAAAAGAGCCATTATACCTCGATGAACTTTAGTTTTGATTTTTTTCTTTTACCTGATTGAAATAGCAAACGAGCATGCAGTCCATATCTAACGTAACGTAATAAATTTACCTGTAACACCTACTTACTACAACTTGTAAATTTTAATGTTTTCTTTCGATAAGTATCATCGTTTTAATATAGATACAAGAGAAGTTAAAAAATGGGCCGTCCTTTATAGCAAGTGATGCACTGGTGAAGCCAATGAATTTATAGAGAGCGATAAACCACTCGATTATTCACTTTGCTACGGCTAATACCGTAGCATAGACACTATTGAGTATCCAGATATCTAACTATCGGCTGAACCAAACAATACTACTGTGATAAATATCAAAACAAACTCTACACACTCTTTAAGTAAATATGAATTACACAATCTCGCGTATGTTGCTTAACAGAAATTACCATTCTTAGTTTAATTTACATCTTTTCGCTTTTAGCGAACCACTAACCACTAGTTACCCTTAACACCAGCACAGTATAACAAAATAATGTTTAGCACATTATGCAAGGTCCAGGTGAATTTCATGTCAGACATGTTTATTTCACGCTTATCTTTTGCTTACCTGCCTACATTATACAAATCCGAACAAATACATTATAAAAATAAACGTAAACGCTTTCTACACTCATAGCCCCACAGTAGGATTTTCTCCTGTGTCGTGGGTGCCATGGACACACAAAGACGAATACATAAACACTCTGATCCAGAACAGAAATCTAAACTCATCATTCAGATGACTGTCTGGCCGGGATCCACTGCGTGTCAGACCGGTAGGTGACCACTCCACCACGTGGGTCGTCGATTATTCGAAATGTTACAAGCGAATAAATATTTCGTTCAATAAGTATTTTACCAGATTGCCTTTTCGTATAAAATCGTCGCAGAGTACTGCGACGATTTTATACGCTATCCTTCAAATTATACATTTTGCAGCAGTCATTTACCTATTGTCAAAAATAAGAACAGGAGCGTTACTCATAAGACTTACGAGTAGGTAGAGTCAAGGCTCCAAGTTAATCCAATAATCACTAAAGGAAGGAAATCTTTATGTAAATCACCTCATGCAATATTCACAAAAAATTATGATTAGAATGTATTATTAGATTGAAATAAAATGTACTATTTTAATATAAAACATTTAATTATAAAAATAATATATTTAGTTATTTACAATAAAACACATCAATTTGATGCAAGATAAAATTATACATGCAGAGTACTGTTTGGCTGCAAGCCAACGATGCCGTCCGTCCTCTCAATTCTTTTCATCGTTCGTCATGACCAACATTTGTAACTTTTTCGAAATATCACAGTATCTTTTATACTTATATACCTAAGCAAGTCACAACCTAAGCATAACTTGAAGTCCGTTTCGGTTACTTTAAAATAAGAATATCAACATCAACGTAGATAATAAATTCAAGCGTCTATCAACCTTGGTGGAGCCATTGAACGAAGGTTCCCATAACACTAAGTCAAAAGCTAATTGTTGCTAGTTTTTGGTAAATTATTGCTGAGGAGGGGCGGCCGCGTTGGCAGTGTCATCGCAATCCATGTTAATAAGAACTACCACCAGAGGGAGCGCCGTATTCAGAGGAAGGAGCAGAAGCTGGAGGACCGTATTCAGGTTTCGGTGGTCCCGCTGGAGGGTAACCTTCCTGCTTCTGTAATGAAAATAAAATTACATAAATCAAAATATACTTACATACATTTTAGAAATCTATAAATTAAAGCAGACAAAAATGAATATGAGGAGGGGAAGTTTGCCCTCTTACAAGAATCCGGTAATTTTTTTCTTTTTCTATTTACTTATTGATTCTTAATAGGTAGACATTTTAGATTTCCATGCGTAATGACTGACAAATACTATAAAAACAATCAACTTTATCGCGACCAAAAGGCAAAAATCGTCAAAAATGCAACAAATAACTTTTCTGTTGACTAGTTAGTGTTCTAGTTCTAGTTTTAAACACTGCGACATAATATAAGGATATAATACCTTACTTAAAAACATCTTCAACAACGGAGATGAAGAAACATATTTTGACACAAATTCAGTGACTAAGATAATATTAAAAAGTAGATACGTACACAACAATAACGGAGATGGTCATCTTTTGTTTATAAAATTACAAACACGCTATTTCATTTAATGTATTCCATATGAAGAGCGATTATAATGCCATTTGTAATCTAGACAAATGTTAATGGTTAGTATGAATGTAAGTGTGATGCAAAAGAACTAAGGCGAATAATGTTGAGGATGTTGCAAACTTTCTACATACAGTTTACTGAATATGTATGATGTGATGTATTGTTTTATTTTTATAAGACGCGTTTGTTGTTATTGGACAAAACAGGTGTCCAAACACCACGAAAGTTTTTACAATCCTTAAAACATTTAGTATTACTGATGCTGATTTAGAATGACGAAGTTTGTTACATCACGAACACTGGTGGCTTGTGTACGCAATATGATCAAAAGCCTCATAAACCGACCTCTTCTACCCTATCACAATATTTCAGCATAATATTGATTTGAGCAGAAAGTGGTTTCCAACATTAGATTAGATTAACATGAGATTAATTTATTTTCTATGAATAACGCTTGCTTTTAGTTACCATATTTCGGTTAAATTTTTGATGTGAAACATAGGCCTACGTAAACCTGATTGTTCGCGTGGCGATTGCTACGCCGTATTTATTTTAGCGCCATCTGTTTCGGACCTATTTAGTACCGAACAAAACTAAGCGGGCTACGGTGTTATTTTGACTTAGTGCGTTATTTTCACTAAGCTATATATTTAGTTCCTGTCGCAATCTTGTCTTTTATGCATATTACTTGTACGAACACTATGTTTCACGTCTGCCAGGCGTCCTGTGACGTAAATTTTTTTCATACCTTCAACTTATACTTTCGATAAGTCGTGGTTATTTATTCTTATCACAAAACTCATAATTAATGTTCAAAATGTCATATAAATTATAATTCTTTTTAATTGAAGTAAAATTATATTAGTAATCAAAGGTGTTCTATCTTATTAAATTAAATTCCCCACAAAGGTCCGACTGTGCAGTTTGGGATTTTTCAATTCTTCAAGGAATTAAATTTGCAAGAAGTATTTAAAAAACCTTATTAATAATTATATTCTAACTAAGTAGCTAAACCAAACATTTGACCAAGCACGCAAGCAATATTTTATAAATAAAATGTATCACTATTTGAAGGGTTATGTAAACGTTGTAAACTCTATTCTATTCTCTATTAAATTTATGACAAAATTTCTTGTATAGTATAGTGTGTTGGTACACTCAGTGCCATTACATGCGGCATAATATCAACATAAGGATCGAGTGATTTGTATTACATCAACAAAGACGAGAGGAGGCGTTCTTGATACGCTACATAGAGATATCTCATGCTACTTCCTGGTTATGCCGTGAAATGTTAACTACCGCTACTAACCTACAATAAGATGCATTATTTTCATCATTTTCTACGAAACTAAGTAAGTATGTTTTGTGCAATTTCATTGTTTGTTTATCGTATAGGTTTCTGTCTTGCTTTGGGTTTCCACCTGCACTTTATAATAAAGTAGTGTACTTTAATTGGTGTAATTGTAGTTTATGCTTTATGAGAAAAATAAAGACGGTACTTTTAAAAATAGCGAAAATACTTTACTTATGAATGACCTGGACTTAAAAAAAAATGTGTCGTAAGCATTTTTGTGTGGAACAAACATTCTATTATAACAACATCTATGGCCACCTTACTTAGGGAATATTTAGATTTGGCGACCATTTGTTTTGCTCGTCCAATTTGTGTAGTGAACAGGTGTCAAAGATTATCTAGATTTCCCCCTTTTTTTCGCCGTCCACCACCGCGCACCATCCTAAAAGTTGCCTCGGGCCAAAAATATACTTGTAATTTATTTTGAAACTACGTACTTTTTCTATTTTATATAGCCAATGTACTTTGATTGCGTCTTCGTTGAAAATGAATTTGAATGCAATAAAATTTTTGTTGGGTTTAATAATTAACATAAGATCTACAACTTATTTTACATACCTGTGTCTTGTATCTGATGAAGTAGACTTCCGGTTTGGCAGGTTGTGTGGGCGCCGGGGTCGGGATCACGATGTCAGGTTGCTCCTCGGGCTTCTTGACCAACACGTATACGAGGGTCTTCTCCTCATTTTGTGGCTGCACAGGAATTATGGGCGCAGTCGGGGTTGGTGGAGTAGGCGCCTTGATGAAGACGATCTTGTAGTGTTTTTGCGGGGGAGGCACATATATCTGTTTCCTTGGTGGAGGAAGGTCATTGTCCGGAGGTGGTACATGAACGTATACGTGTTTGTGCACAATAGGTTGTTGCTGAGGAGGACCGTACTGCGGTGCTGGTGCTCCGTACGAGGAGGATGGAGCCCCGTACGAGGTGGACGGTGCCCCGTACGATGTTGGCGGTTCTGGTCGCGCTACGGCGCACGCGATTAGCGCCGCCAGGACGGCTGATCTCATCACCTGCACATACAAACATGTTAACATTTAAATGCATTTTAAAATAGTAAAAAGATATCTAATCTATTAAGTTACTACAGTTACATTCACATGAATCGTTACGTGTGTTCATTATTGTTTCCAAGTGGTTCAAGCAGGAATATCTGAATTTAGTTTATACTCGTATATCCATAATATAAAAGAGCACAAGTGAAACAGTTTAGGTTTATCGGTGATTTAATATCAAAGATCGAGAACATTAAAAGAATTAAGTGAAAACTAATTAATTGCCTACGTTTAGTAATATAATTTGTTAGGACATCTAGCATGTGACTGTAAGTCACATGCTAGGGATCGCACTTTTGAGATTATGCCTGGACAACAACTAGTCCAGGCAGAAAAAATGGTAGCGGTTTAATTTCTACGATTACTCGTTTATACTACGCATTTCCAACAAATGGTCACAAAGACCATTTTTTTATGAATTTATAAGGCGAATGATTTTAGGGGTGGACTATTTTCGCACAATTTTTTCTATGCACTTTTTCTAGGCACTGGGTCACTAGGTCAACATTAGATGCACTAAGCGCGTCACGGCACGTACCGTTCTGTTACACATGTTGACGACACGATTTGAGTGAGTTACACACGGTGTAATGTCCAGCGTCCAGACCCTGCTGTGTTTATAAGAGTGCACGCTCCACATCCGGGGAGGGGGCACTTTCGATGGTTCTCATGGCTTGCGCAACGCAATGGTGCTCACGCTGCCCTCCTACTGACGACGCGGTACGACGCATCGGGTACAACGAGCCTGAAAATTGCTCGAGGCATGTCGTGAGCAAATGTTAGTGCATCTTTGCAATATACGTATCAATGTACGTCAGAACATTACGTTATTTGGTAACATATAAAAAATATAAAAATGTCTTATTTTAACACCAACCTCAAAGTCTTTGCATTCTCCCAGGGTTAACTGGTAGATTTTGTTCAACTCAAATGCTATTAATTGAAACTATTCCTCGTTACCCCATGATTACAACTGGATACGGGTATCCTGTACAAATCTTAAGAGTTTAGGGCATATTCCGCGGCGTTAGCTTAACGCGAATTGATACACATTTTGAGAAATTTTCACACACATTGAGAAATTTAAAGAAAAACACTATACTCACTTGGTTTCTCTGGATTCAGCGTTACATTTTTATCGAGATGTCTGCTGGGCCAACGACAAAACCCAGAATCTTCTGCGTGTCAGACCAACATTGTGACCGCTTCGCCAGCTGAGTCGCCAAAACATAAATTATCAATGTTTAAACAATAATCAGATTTTAATTAGTAGATACTGGATTGAGAATACTAGTCCAAGCGATTAAATTCCAAAAGTTGATAACGTCGTCAACCTTGACTGTCGCACTGCTGGGTAGGGGTCCTCTTTCAGAGAGAGAGTTTGCCAAATACAAACGCTTTCTACACTCATAGCCCCACACTAGGATTTTCTCCTGTGTCGTGGGTGCCATGGACACACAAAGACGAAATCACAAACACTCAGACCCAGAACAGAAATCTAAACTAATCATTCAGATGTCTGTCTGGCTGGGGATCGAATCCGGGACCCACTGCGTGGAAGACCGGTATGGTGATCGCTCCATCACGTGGGTCGTCATTCATGTAACAAATGACTGTTGGACGAAGTGCTACCGATGTCCCTGTACATTATACAAGCTATTAATTAATGTCCACGCGAGATACACGCGTGCCAAATGACTTTCACTGTTAGATCTCTTGATTCGGTGCATCTGTCGCTTAATAGACGGTTAATTTAAATTAAGATGAGAAGACATTAGTAAGAACCTTAACTTTGAGCGTTTAAATTAAATGCAATTTACACCTACTTGGTTCTTTAGACTCCGTCGCGATTTTAGACAATAAAAAATAGTGCCAATAATAATCAACAACACAATATATGTAATACAAAAATTTGGAACTCATTCTTATTAATTGTACTAATGGAACACAAATTCTACGTACGAGTTGAACTTGGGCGCAATGTGTGATAAATGAGACCTTGTGGTACCTATGAAACATTACTAAGAAATTATGCGCTTAATGCATAATTTCTTAGGAAACTGCATGTGCCTATGATTTTTTGTTACTAAGTGTGAAGTAACAAACGAGTTTGGAGTCCACCTGATGGAAAGTGATGACTGCCGCCCATGGACAGCAGTAAGCAACATCACAGAGAACAGGCGTTTTAACCGAAGTCGATCACAGATGCGTTGCTACAACCGAGGACTGAGGTCGCTTCATATGTAAGTGAGCAGGCAACCACACCCACCACCTCACCCAAGAACTGTTTCACGCTAGAAACAGGTGTGGCGGTGATACCTCTTTAGTCGGGCCCATCCCCTTTTACCACCTTTCGCGGTTTTTTTCTACGTAGTGGGAGGGCGTCGGTCGGGCCATCTCTCTATCTTGCGTGCTTGCTTGCGTGCAGCGGTCACCATACCGGTCTGACACGTAGTGGGACCCGGGTTCGGTCCCCGGCCATTGATTGACAGACATTGAATGATGAGTTTAGATTTTTGTTCTGGGTCTGGGTGTTAGTGTATTTTTTTTATAAGCAAGCACGGATTAACCGGTGTTTTTATTCATTGCAGCCATCACCAAAAGTACCGGTTTGATGGCGATCAAGCTTACTGCTCTCGGACGACCACAGTTGTTGGTAAGTAGAAGTTAAAAAAAAAAGATGAACAAACAATTCGAAGTGTTGCCCTGTTGTTGTTGATTGGCCAAAGTTATGTATGGTGTTAGATCGTTGGCATTTTTTAAATCAATTTTTGTTGTTACTCATTCCAGTTGCAACTCTCCGAGGTGATAATGCGCGCGCGCAACTACATGCAGCAGATCGCGGGCGGCACCGGCAACGTGCTCACCCACCACAAGACCATCGAGGACTTCCAGCGGTACTTCGGCGACCACAGCAGCAAGCCGGAGGTGCAGGAGTTCATGAAGAAGATCACGTCGGACAAGGAGGGGTGAGGATGCTTGGGATTTTGGACTTATTTAAAGAATTCTTAGAAAAAGACGCCGGTTGAAGTGGAACTTTACGCGCGAATCGAGAGTAGCTCTAATTTTTTGATGGAAATAGCTGTTTAGAAAGAATAATTTATTTGAATTCTATTTCTATAAAAAGGATTTGAAGCTTGTTGAAGTTCTACAGGCGCGACTCGAGAGTAACTCTTTTTCTGGCAAAAATAAATTTTAAATGGACAATTGATTCACATTTCGATACGATATGATACAATTTCTAAATCAAAAATCTTACAGAAGGAAATCTGCATTAGGCGCTATATGTCAGTGAATCTACCTACATTTCATTATAAAGTAAATCAATTTTCTTATGTTCGTCCTGTGTCTGCTTATACAGTCTGTTCATTCGTGGTGCCATGTGGCCAACATTAACAGCGAAAGAATCTACCCTTTTTCAAAACACGTTTAGATACTACGGTATAAAAAAGACATCCTTAAAAAAAGATGTATTTTATATTTTAGTGTCTTTTGTCCAAAAATGTAAGTAAATTACCAACTATTTTGAAATCACCGATAATATTTACAGTATATCTTTGTTGATAGTACATTTTGTTCGTGACAGAATAATAAAAATATGTTTATGATGCTCATATTTCAGTTTCAAGGTATGACGTTTCGTATGGATTAGGATTAATTTTCTATTGTTATATGGATACCATATAACAGTATTTTAATATTACATTTCATACAAGATGTAATAGAATTGAGTGCTCCTGATATATAACATCCATAAAAAAAATTAACCTACAAAGCATGCGCAGACCAAAACAAAGTTTTTACCCACACTGTAGAACTGTTTTAAGGTCCAATGAAAAAATAACTTTCCTATGAGAACAATTATGTCCTATGAGAATGTCCTAAAAAAGAATAACGTTCTAAAATAACAATAATATCCTGAAAGAACAATCATGTCCTATAAAATTAATCGTGTGAGAACAATTAATCCTGTGAAAGCAGTCATATCCTAGTGTTTAAGGTTGAGTATGTGTTTCAGCGTGCTGCACATATTCCCATGGGACCGGTCAGTGGCGACACCTTGTACTTGTAAGGGTTGCATCGTAATGTCGCTAACTCGGCTCCATAGTAGCGCCATCTAGCAGTCATTCCGAAACTAAATTGTTTTACGGCCATTTTCTATTTCGTCTTTATATTTTTATAATTGATGAGTTCGTTGCTTATGTACATTCAAAACTTTGAATAATACCAGAGTAAGAGGGAAGGAATAGAAATTATTTGGAAATAGGAATATTTGGTAGAGATAGTAAATACAGTGCAGACATAATAAAATTACGAGCAATATTTTGGATTTTTCAAAACTTTCAATATTTCGTATTGTTTT
This sequence comes from Cecropterus confusis, assembly GCA_018251515.1. NCBI lineage: Eukaryota > Metazoa > Arthropoda > Insecta > Lepidoptera > Hesperiidae > Cecropterus > Cecropterus confusis. The sequence goes on from DWTU01003476.1 coordinate 9,532, forward strand.
AGATAGACAATATTTTATTGTTACATATTTATGGCCACCTTTTGATGATATTCGGAATTTCTGCGTTGTGTTTGTGTGTGTGTGTCCCGACAGTTGTATACGCTATATCCTGCTTTATTACAAGTGCTCAATGATGAAAATTGATTGTAGCTTCGCTTATATGTATCCTACATGATCTACATATGTTCGGCTATTGTTGGTTTTGATTGGCGATAGGCAAATATATGCCTTTTTGGCGAAAGAAAGAAAGGTCTTGTGTAACCTTTGACTTTTGATTATTAAGTTAATGTTATTTACAACGATATATTATGAGACATTTATTAAACATCAAAAGACATTTGATTCGGTTCATACATCAGCTCTTACAATGTTAGTGCAACATTTGGAAATTGGGTATATTTAGTATTATGAGTATATTTTTTTAATTTTTTAATTTAATTTCAATTTTTTGAAAAGTGCTAAGGAATTTAGTAGATCAAAAGTCATTTCCTTAACGTTCAAGATTAGCACATTATAACATTCACGCATTCTACACTCATAGCCACAGTACACAGTAGGATTTTTTCCTGTGTCGTGGGTGCCATGGGCACATAAAGACACACTCAGACCCAGAACAGAAATCTAAACTCATCATTCAGATGTCTGTCCGGCCGGGGATCGAACCCAGGACCCACTGCGTGTCAGACCGGTATGGTGACCGCTCCGCCACGCGGGTCGTCAATTATGTCTAGAGACTCATTTTCAATTTATAACTTGTGCCTAAAAATGGTCACGTAGGAGAGTGTCCCTGTAAACTAAGCTACACTTAAACCACCTTTTAGCCTTTTATAAAATATCAAGGAAGT
>DWTU01003477.1:0-10374 GCA_018251515.1 Cecropterus confusis
GGTGCGTGCCTGGGATTCGAACCTCGGTACCCTCGATTGAGAGGACGAGTTTCAACCATTCGGCTATCACTGCTCTTGGTTTCTAGCCACCGTTTCTATTATTTGTTGAAAAACATTTTTTTTAGCAATCGGGTTTTCTGTTTTCATAATAATTTCTTGTTAAGCATCGGAAGCAGGGTAAGATATGGTGAAATATCTAATACAAAAGGCGACAATACTGATTGCGCCTTACATGCTAGTGTGAAGTGTATTAGAAATTCCAACTCAAATTAACATGTTCAGTAGTTTGAATACATATCAAGATTAATTATTTTAGAAACATACGCTCATTTGTCTAAATTCAGTTGTCTTAGTAATATCGTACTGAAATTAGAATTCGTGTTTGTACTGCAAAACTACTACAGTTACGTTACAATGCTATTAGCTAGGCTATGCTTTATTAAGATCATATCAAAAGATGGTTAACTTAAACACCAAGTTTTTCGATCGGTATCCTTTCGGTCAAAACTTATGGAGCCCAGACGTGGGCACTTTCGGCACTGATCCACAAGCTTAAAGTCGCTCAGCAAGCAATGAAGGGTGATATGCTCGGTGTGCAGGCATAAATACCAAAATGAAGCAAATCGTATGAGGACCAAGGTCAAAAGGTCAGCAAGTTGCAGTGGCCGGTCACATCTATCCCACAACCGACAATCGTTAAAGTTAATGGTTGTAAAAGAGGAGATCGCGTCTGAATAAATGTAGCGTGGGACGCCCTCCTGGTTGGTGGCGCTACGATCTGCGTCCAGAGGTCTGACACGGGCTGATGATGTTCAAAATATAGTAGAGCAATTTGCCTCCGGTGGCATAACCGTCACTTCCAGTTAATAAGAGCAGGGTTGACGTGTGACAACCCACGTGGTGGAGCAGTCACCATACCGGTCTGACACGCAGTGGGTCCCGGTTTCGATCCCCGGCCAGACAGACATCTAAATGGCGAGTTTAGTTTTCTGTTCTGGGTCTGGGTGTTTGTGTATTCGTCTTTGTCTGTCCATGGCACCCACGACATAGGAGAAAATCCTACTGTGGGGCTATGAGTGTAGAAAGCGTTATCGTTATCAAGGGTAGAGTTGCCAGCTCACTTAAAAAGAAATACAACTTCATTGAGACATGATTGTTGCATACACTTACATTTGCTTACAGTGCGGATACAGCACCTATACCATCGAGGTGATGCGTCGACATGTACTGACACACGTAGAAGACAAGCCGCATAAATGCACCCTGTGCAACCGCTCCTATATTCAGCGAGTGCAACTCCAGCGCCACATGGAAAAACATGTGGATAACACTTGCAATGAATGCGGTACTGCCTTCAAGTCTAAGGCCAAGTGAGTTTTCTTCTCAGACATCTTTGCTATAAAGTATGTTCGGCGAAAAGAACGCATCTTCATACTTAAAATTGTAGACTCTGAAATTATTTGGCAAAACAAAACTCCTTTTGTTCTGCGAAATGCATTTATATCTATAAGATCAATTGGAACTTATTAATTGTACCCATATGTATGTATTTACATGTTATATATGTAAATACTGCAGTTTTAATTTTTTTTCCAGATTGATACTTCACACCAGGGAGCATTTGGGTCTAGAAAAATTAGTTTGCCCTGTGGAAGATTGTGCTACAGTTAAGAAGGAATTTGTTAGTACGGGTAGTCTTCAAAGCCACATCGCGAGGGCCCATGTTAATGAGAAAGGTATAAATCAATAAAGGTGTAAAACTTTAACCTAAATACTAATAATAATAACTATACCACCACAACTCTAATCTAATTTTTTCTGGTGTTGATAACATTAATGCAAGGTTGGTAGTGCCTACTCACCACAGGTGGTCTGCATGGTCCTGTATATATTAAAAACAAAACAAATTTCAACAGCATACGTGTGCGAGGTGTGCTCAAAGAGCTTCACCAACGAGATCAACATGCGCCGCCACGTGGCCACGCACAAGCTGGAGCGGCCGCGGCGCTGCATGTACTGCGTCGCGGCGCGCGCCTACGTGCGCGGCGAGCAGCTCGTGCGGCACGTGCGGCGCGCGCACCCGGACGTGTTCCGGGACCACCTCAACCACGTGCGGCAGGTGTTCGTGAGTACAACGCGGCAAACTGCACGTTCACTGTGTATATCTGTGCTCCTAGTGACCGGGTCTATCATAAAATCAGACTTACCCATTTTCACTAAGGGCGTACATATTTCGTACGTTAAAAAACATACCTAATATTAAATAGTGAATGGCATGAATGAAAGTCATTATTACATCACAGTGTTTTATTTACAATCACGACATTAATTTCTATTATATTAGTGCAGTCAATTTAACAGATGATGTCTTCTCACAGGGATCAAACCTAGGTGTGGATAGAGTGAGAAAATCGGAACTGGATTCTATTTTGAACGTACTAGACGCGGAATCGGATCGCATTCTGGAAGGTTATGGACTTGGCGTGCTGTATGGGGGAATTCAGGAGTCAAAAGCACCGGACGATGTGGCTGAAGAGGTGGTTCTGAAGGTAACTTTATTACAACCAGTTTATTGAATATACTTCTTACTCAGTCAGCATTTATATTTGTACAAAAACTCGTCTATCTTGATATCTTGAAGACCTTAAGCAGGAAGCTGTCCTTCGAAGCAGGTTGATCAGACACAAGTCAACAAAGGACATCCAAAAGTACATCTTTTAGTTGCCATTTGAAACATTAGTGGTTTTACTCTGCAGACAATACCACCACACCTCTTTTTGTCTTATATAAATGCCAGTTTCGATTCTAATGTGTGATAAGGGAGAGGTATAATTAAATTATAAACATGCAAATGTTTTCTTTTTGATTGAATTACGACCTCTGGGCTGACACTAGTTAAAATAAATTGGCATAAACTAATATTATTGGTATAATATTAACCATTATGATTGCAGACTGAAGAAAGTCCATTGATGAGTGAAGAAGAGTTGGCAGAGAGCCTCAATAAATTATTGGAGCAGCTTATTGATAAGGACACTCGAGAATGCTTCGGTTGGCCGGATGAGTCTGTTGATAACGTAAGTTTTTTTACCTTATATCTACAGATATGCCCATTTCACAAATGGGTTATGGCACTAAGAATACTGTCTTTTTATAAAATATTAATACCATGCAAACCAGTGTCTGTCTACAAAGCAGTGTTAATATCTATTATCAATATGTTACTACACATTATAAGACATGTGGCAGCAGCATTTCTGGAGTAAAAAATGAAGACACTACACTAATGTTATACAGGTGCTAGAGAAGGTGATAGAACACTGCGGCGCGCGAGCGGCCGACCGCGAAAAGTGGACTCGCGTGCAACGCCTGCGAGAGAACGCCAAACATCTGTTCCTCTATGTGGTGGAGGACGAAGCTGTCGAGCGAATGCTGCACACGCACACCATCGATCAGATCATCAAGCATATCCTCGCGCATCGCCCTCAGGATGAAGAGGTTGAAGAAGTATCTAAGGAAACCGAATAAGCGTACAACAGTGCAATGTCTGTAATCATTGTCATCTTGTAGAGTGACTTGTGTAGTAGAGGACAAGTTGTGAAGATAGTGCTGCACATACACACGGCATCGATCACATGATCAAGCATCTTCTCGCGCGTCGCCCTCAGGATGACGAATGTGAGGATGTGTGCGAGGAAACCGAATATGCGTACTACAGTGCAACCATTCTTGAACGATGCATGTGTCTGTTCCTATGTGTGGTGGCGGTTGAGTCTGTTAAGAAAATGCTGTACACACACATCATTGATCAGATCATCAAATACATCCCTGCACACCGCCGGCAGGACGAAGTTAACGATGGAGAAACCATCTTGCGTATCGTGCAGTATGTATGGCAACACATGTTCTGCATAGTAGCTATTGTTGATTCAATTACTAGGGGCCTTATATTAAGACGTTAATGATGATAATATTATGTTTACATTATAGGATTATGTTCATTTATAAAAAATACGATTGTTGTGAAGGGATTATTTATCTTAAGAATTTTTGTATTGCAATTTTTTTACTATTACAATTGTATTTCACTTAATTAAATACCATAATTGTTTAAAAACATTGTACTTGTTGAACATATTATTTTTGAGTGTAAAATTCTTTACATAAAATCTAAAAAATCGATATGAATTTAATGTTCATTGACATTATTTTTCTTCACTGAAAATATATTGTTCGTTACTGCTGTTAAGAGATATTAAGAGATATATAGTATCACACTGTGCCTTGTTTTTAAAGCTTTTTTTACATAATATTTAACATATTTTTTATTATAAGATAGTTTCTAAATAGTTATAATTATTTACACGACCTATCAACTTTGTGAGACTTAAAAATCGCAATAATACTTTAAACTTAAATATTCAATTAAATATTAGAATGAGTAAGCTTAAGTGAAAAAAAGATTATAATCATTCCAACTGAAGCGTTTTAAATATTTTTAATCCATTGCAATATACTGTTTAAGTCCTTAGCTGTTTCCTATTGTTACAAATTACATTTAATCAGTGTAAAATGTGGTGATTTAGTTGTGTAATAATTTTAGATTATACTTGGTTTATGGATTTTATATTATAAAACAAAACTTGTTAAATTGTTTTTATCATGATAATACATATTCTATACTTAATATGATTAAAGTTTATTTTAATTGCTTCCTTTTCTACTCAATATTTTTGTGCATCTTGGTTTAACGTGGTGAAATACGTACAGCGATTATTGAAAAATGACCTCAGACCTTAAATAACTACTATTAACTTTTGATGGATAGATTTGAATGAAATAAAGTCAATATTACCGCTTCACCGACTATGAATACATTTTTAATTTCCTTAATACATAAGTTTTGGATTCAAAATTGAAGACAAAAATTCGAAATTAATATAGGAATTGCAAATATATGCTATAAACAGACACTGAGAACTTTTATTTTATTATGTGTGGTTTTTCTTGGGACGTCGAACATGTTTTAATATCATCTATTTTTATATCACGTCCTTTCGGGGCTGTGGTGGTTGTAGTTTAAACTTTGCACCTCTACAGCCGACTACATCTCATGTACTCATTTTATCGCCTTCCGTGATACAATTTACTACAGTTGTAACAAATAGGAAACAAAATGTGACCCCTAAAAGTAATAGAATTTATAAGATGAAGTGGTCTTTAAGTGGCATAATAGGGTTGTTAGCAATAGCTTCCATTGCAATTGGTTATTTTTATGACAAAAAAAATGACATTGTCAGCCCAAACTCAGCTGTTTTGTCAATTTTGATTGACATTGAGTTATGACTTGTTTTCAAGTACTTTCACTATTACATGCAGTGTTCGTTTAATTCGTTTTATTCGTTTGCTAAGAGTTAACGTGTGTTAAAACAACTACAAAAATGGCTGCGAATGCACCAGTTATTATAAAACTGTTGGCTTCTTCGGTATCAGTTGCGTCGAGAGCGGGAAAAATAGTTCGAGATGTTATGAGTAAAGGGGAACTTGGCATCGTTGAAAAGGTATTTTTAGTTGCATAATTTTATTGCTTTTATTTATCTTATTTTATGGTATAGAATTGGAAAAGGGTCATGTTATTGGCGCAATGTACATAACATTGAGCGAATAACAATCGAATAACATATAGTACAACATATCCACAACTATCTTCAATAATAGACCTGTTTCTTCTTAGTCACAAAAACATAGATACCTTGAGAAAAAGATAGCATATCGTATGTGCATTACAAGCTTTAAATCATAATGTATTCCTGCAATAGAATCTGCTATAAAATATAAATATGTGTAAATATGCAGTAGTTTAGGATAATTGTCTGTTACAACTTTTTAGTATGTTACCACATCCTATTACTTTTTAGGGTAAAGATGACTATCAGACAGAAGCTGACAGATCAGCCCAGAGGTGTATCATTGCTTCACTGTCTGCTCAGTTCCCTAAAGTGAACATTATTGGTGAAGAAGAAAGCATTGATGAGGTAATTTGTTGTCATATTGAAATATTTTAGTGGTGAAAAAATTAGGCCGCATACTAAATTAAGTTTTAAAGATTTGATTAAAAAGAATGGCACAAAAGTATTTTTGCCATAATTAATTTAAGATGGAGTGTTCTTTTAGTTAGAAATGAACCTTAACTAAAACTTAGAAAAATTAAATCTCTAAAAATAAGGGCAACTTAATTTTGTTGTACTCCAGTATTCTGCAGAATAATACTTTATATTATATTATTATGCCTACCTGGAGCAATAATGTGTATGTAAAGAATAAAAACTTTGTCCTTTCTATTTCTAATGATTGGAAACTTAACTAATCAATTTTCAAGGTGACGTCATGTTGATTGTTATAAGGTTTTTGTTGTATAATTTCAGACAGATATTTCCAGTGACTGGATTGTGGCAGAGAAGGACCATGAAATAATGTCGTTAAAATGCCCACAAAATCTCAATAATGTAAAGGAGGAAGATATTGTGGTGTGGGTTGATCCGCTCGATGGCACTTCTGAATATACACAAGGTTTTCATTTTTCAATTACAAAGTACAAATCAGTTTTAAGTTTTATGAATATTAGTTAATCATGATGTACTGGCAGATCCAGGATTTTCGTTTGATTTGACCAGCCGAAGTTAGGCATTAGGTATTTTTTATAAATTTGAATTAGTTCACGATGTATTTTATTTACACTTTGTTTTTTTTTCTCCATGGGAATAGCTATTCTTTTCGCCGGGCTGTTGTATCATCGGATCATATTTTGATTTAGTAGTTCAACACAAATAATTCATTTATTTCATTTTGCATCTTGCATATTTTAGGACAACGAAATAAGAGTCAAAGTAAGAATATGATATTTCTGCTAAACCATTTGTAAACATAAAAAATTAGACATACAAATATGCAAATAATTTGATTGAGAAAAAATGTGATTGTAAAGAAGTTGCTGCCATTTATATTTGGCAAGGAGCTTCAGCACCTAACCCTCCCCGTGTCGACAGTGGAATAATACCACTATTTACCTTTTTGTAAGTGATTTATTAAGAACTTGTCAACATGACCATATTATCATTTAGTATTGAGATATCATAAAGAACTTAATATGACTACTATAATAATATGTTTTGTGTCTATAGATTACAATTTAATTATGTTAGAATTAAATTTGTTTTGAATATCTGGATTAAAAAATTCTAGGTGCCCTTATGTTGAAGAGAGATCCTTGGGAAAGATGGAAAATGTATTTGACTCATCCTTTGATCAGTATTAAGTGGTATTTAAGTTTACTACAAGCAAACTATGGTAAATGGACAATTTGTGAATACATACAAAGTGTAAATAATAGGTAGAGATCTTTTTAGACACTGTAGTAAACTAATCTAGTATAATTTTACCAAATGAGTAACATTGTACATAATATTTTATATGCAATTCCTTTCCCTAATTTTGTAAATCTAACGGCATGTATTATTTTTTGTACGTACATATTACGAAAACATTGTGTTCTTTTATATTTGCGTGGGGATATAAAATATATTGCATGTTGCATGTGTGATGTAGTTGAACAGTTTTCGAAAGTTATAAAAATATATATTTGTTTTAGGTTTTTTGGAACATGTTACAGTTTTAATTGGAATATCTGTAAATGAAAGGCCAGTTGCTGGAGTGATCCATCAGCCTTATTATAAAACAATGGTCGGTGGCGAAAAGAAAATGGGAAGAACAATATGGGGCTTGCAAGAAGTCGGTGTTGGTGGTTTCACCCCTGCACCTCCTCCAGATTCTCTGATAATTACTACAACAAGGAGTCACTCTAATCCTACTGTAGAAAAGGCCCTACAAGCCATGAATGCGTCTCAAATCTTAAGAGTTGGAGGTGCTGGATATAAGGTAACAATTTGTTTAAAATGTCGTATAACAAATCTAGCCTTATGATTCTTTCTGTGGCCTGGCAGAGGCATATGTAAGAGATCTTAATGTAAAACTTTTTAGAAGTTATTTGTAAAAACGCGCGCATAGAAGCAGACTCAGGGTGCATAACAATATTTAATTATGTTATAATAATAAGTGTCCTTCAAAAAATATTTTTTATTTACAGGTTTTACAATTGCTGGAGGGTGTAGCATCTGTGTATGTGTTTGCTAGTAGTGGCTGCAAAAAATGGGACACTTGTGCTCCTGAAGCTATCCTCAATGCTGCAGGAGGTAAGCTGACAGACATTCTGGGGAACTTCTACAAGTATGGTGCATCAGAATCAAAGCCTAACAAGACAGGTGTTCTCGCAGCTGTCAACAATGAACTTCACAGTCAAGCTCTGAGCAAAATACCACAGGAACTTCAAGATAAACTATCTAATAAGTAAGCCAAATGTATTACAAATGTATAACAAAATAATTAATTACACTAAGTATTGTGAGAACGAGAGAAAAATAATTATCTAAACTGTTTATTTCTATTTTTACAATATAAAATTCCTAAAAAACGAATGAGATAATAAATAAAACACTGCATGTATAAAAATTGTGTCATTTATTGACTAGACGGATTCCTACAAAATCATTAAAATTATTACAACTGCTTACTATCTTATTTATTTTATCTTTTAAAAATACCTTAGTAGAAATCCCGCATTATGTAGGTGCTTTCAGTATGTAAATATGTGAAAGTACTATGTAACTTTTCTCACAGAAAATACATCTTATGGTAGTTCTTTGGCTTGATATGTTAGCAAATCATATTCTGAATATAACAGAGGCATTGGTGACATTTTGTTACTACAATAAGTATCACAATTTTCAGTTTAAACCCTAAATGCAGGTATATAATTATATAAATAGTAACACAATTATCAAAATAAAGGAATCACAAGTGCTTTCCTAATTTCCTAATTGTGCAATAAATGCGTCAGTGACCAACGGTCCATGCTATTTTTATAGTTTGCTTTTAGGTTTTGGCAGCATCATTTTTAATTCACGTCGTAAAATTTTTCCCGAAGCGTTCTTTGGTACTTCATCGACAAAGAAAACTCCACCTCGCAGTCGCTTGGCGGGTGACACCTGCAATATAAAAAACGGAATTATATATAATGTGTTAAGGGGCAAGATCTGAACTACTTCGAATTAATTAGAACATTTGAAGTCTTTAAATTGATAGTAATTGAATATTATTATTATTGTGACGTAACACCGTAACCGTTTCTGTTGGAAAAATCGTAACGTCAATACTTTTTACACATGGTGCGCCTAAAAATGTTACTTCAATATAACACGTTGTAAGTTGAACTATGTCTTCACACGCCGGGCTCCAGGCTTTGAATTCCAGTTATACACCTAATTTTCGGAGGTATGTTTGTGTGTATTAGATACAACATGCTTTCAAAGTGAAGGAAAACATCGAAAACCTACATACCTAAAAGAAACTAAAAAAACTCAAAGGTACCTGTACCATGTGACATCCCCGAATTCGCACTTGGTCAGACTAGCATATAGCATAATTATCGTTTTGCGAGGAGATTCGTGTCCAGTATTAGGAAATGATTGTTGCTATACAATACTTTAATATTTGGTTATTATGAATCTTATTTTTTTTTTAATATTTTCAGCATCGATGAATGTCTACATAAATATAACAATGAAGTCGTGAAAAATAGAATTTACATTTGTATGGATGTATATCAGATCCAACTTTACACATGAATGTTATCTAGCCACACAAATACCATCACGACACTTAAACCTTGACATAACGACACGTAGTCGACACCAATTCTTATTATTAGATAACAATTGTGAAACCTTGACAGAGGTCTAAGGCAAATTTAAACTTGCGACAGTGAAACCTGTTTAACTAGCTCTAGGAAAGTGCAATTAGCATTTTTACCCATAGGGTGCCCCAAGTGTACCAAATAGAGTATGATATGATGTAATTCTTATGTTAATGCAAAATAGTATGTACACTGTAATTTAACCTTGAATTTTTGCGTACACAATTTAACAGCATTGGTCTTTGTTTCGCTTGAGTAATGAAAAACGTTATAAGAGGAATATTGCTTCTAAATAAAGCACAAGCCATATTTTAATCAGGCGCCTTGAAGGAAAATATTAAGGATTATCACGCTAATCCATCAAAAGAATGGGCAGTTGTTTTTTTTTTTTTATCAGAGTGAAGAAGCAAACGAGCATGCACGCCACCTGATGGTAATTGGTTACTGCCGCCCATAGACATCTGTAAGCAACTTCATGTAGAATAAGTGTTCTATCTGAAGTCGATGGACGGAGGACTGTGATGGTCGCCTCATATATAAGTGAGCCGGCAACCACACCCTTCCAA
>DWTU01003478.1:0-10374 GCA_018251515.1 Cecropterus confusis
GGGCGTCATTCAGATGTGTGTCTGGTCGGGGATCGAACCCGGGACCCACTGCGTCTAAGTCCACTATCGAGACCGCTCCACCACGTGGGTCGTCAAAATATATAATTATTTAAAGTTACTTAATTAGTAATAAACAAATTAAATTTTTGACATAATAAACTTTTACTTTAAGAAATTTAAACTTTCACTAAAATAAATTTTACGTTAAAATTACACTAATATTATTCTAGTTATAACAGACAGCGTTAGATACAGTTTCAAATATATGGAATAGTGTGGGATGTTTACATTAATTTGTGGAATATTTGAGTAGGTGTTCCCTAAGAACCTGTAAGTCGAGATAACCTGTCATCGTATTCTGGTTCTGAACTAATATTTGTTTATCAAAATCATGATGGAGAAGATAAGTTTGTTAATTGTTTGAGAGCGTTTCCTTGTACTTGTGGGTGTTTAGGGCGAAGTTATTGGTTTAAAATCGTTTGAAAATGAAGTGGCATATTTTTTTTTTATTTTTGAAATTCATATAAAAATGTAGTTATTGATAAGTTATTTTTTATTATATTGAGGTTGAAAATAAGCATTCACTCCATAAATAAATAAATAACGCTTTCTAGTAGAATTTTCTTCTGTGTCGTGGGTACCATGGACACACAAAGACGAATACACAAGCACCCAGACCCAGAACAGAAATCTTAAATAAAATATGGTAACCATGATCACCAAAGGAGAACTTCATTAATAAAAGGGTGTACACCTTTTTAATCCTCTAACATAGCACTTCATAAGAATCTCATATATATGCATCTAAACTTTTTATGGACCTGCATTCTAAATTATTTGAGCTGGTGATTACAAACTCATCATTTGTATGCAAAACGCTGAAAGAGTGCATAGCTCTAACTAAATACTACATTGCAAAACGCGTGGTAAATAGAATCTATCGATCATTATCGTATAATCAACAAGTTCTCATTACTGATTACGCAAATCATCTCCCGATACGCCGCGAAGCCTTCCGTAGAAGCCTGTCGCCGTCGCCAGTTCGCGTGAGAAGGTGCGCGGGCGCACACGCGCGTGTGACGTCACGAGTGAAGTGTTGTGATCGTGCTATTGGACTATCTACCCTTTATTTTGACGATAGAGGGACAGATGGAACAGTTTTGTGCTGGATAATTCTTCTGTTTTTCGCCACGGTACGTCCTTATCGATATTATCGTGGAATGAGTTAAATCATTTCGGCTTTACACGTGTCGAGATATTGGGTATTAATACGTTATCTGTGTCCATTTGAGCGCTAAATATCACATTGGTATGCGTTTTACGGATTTAAAAATTCGAATAAATTAACATTTTCATATCGTTGGGTATCCGTATTGGTTTTGGGCGCAATCATTGATTCTAATGATTAAAAATATTTTGTGGTTTCATTTTGTTGAATCGATCGGTAATTTAGGCTTCGTTGTTGAGTTATTCGAATTCTCATCGGATAGGAACTTCATACAATTGTTAAAATATGGACTATCCTTGGTATAGATTTGTAAGTATGTTTATTTTAACAAACTTAAAATTTGTATTCCTTGAAGTATAAATATTTCGTTGACAGCGCTATTAATAAAATTAATTTTGTAATGAGAGATGATATTATCAAAATTTTTAAAGAAAGACATAGATTCCACATAACTTCCACAGAATTCACGAAAAATGATATACCTCAGACTTTATTTAGTATTTAGTTTCAGTCAGTCGCGATGATTATTGTCGGAAATCAAAATAGGGGAAGCCTTTATTGAACAGTGAACGTCAAAAGGCATAGGATGGAATTATGTTGCTATATACATGTTTGTATAATGTCATCATACATATAGATATTATACACATTAGTCATTGAGCTCCTTATCATCTGTCCTTGCGTGCGTGTGCGACCCGAGGATTCAGATTACATTGCTGTGTTTCAAAACGGACAGTAAGAAAGCTTCTGTAATATATAGATATTTTTAATGAGCATAAATAGAAAACAGATATGCTGTTTACTATAATTTCGGTATGTAATACTGGATAATTTTCCCTATTATACTGTGAATGTAGTTTTCAGCTATAATTGACGTAAAACTCACCAATATTGTTACTGCTGACTTCAATTCAATATAACAGTGTTTACTTAGGGTAAAACCAACCAAACAAATAATTATTAATGTGACTCAGTTTTCGACATATAGTATTAGGTACATCCCGAAGGCGAAGTCTCACTATTTTTGCCTGGAATGAAAATATTAAATGTTTTAGGGTTCCGTACTCAGCAGGTAAGGACGGAACCCTATTACTAAGTCTCCGTTGTCTGTCTATCTGTCACAGAGCTTTATTTCTTGAAGGTAACAGATAAACACTTGACTTCATACATAATACCTATCACAATAACAATAAATACCTAAATGAGGTAAAAAATTACAAATAAACGGCACTTCTATAAAAACTATGTTTGTCGCCGTTTTTCGATTTATCTATTGAACTATAAAATTGGTAGATTCTTTAACCCGGATTAAGCACGGTGTTGTTCTTCGCTTAGTATGAAATTTCACTCAGTAGATACTATGTATTTGAACATATTATAAAAATGTTACTTGTTTAAAATACCCTTAAAATTATTACTTCCTTTCATAGACTATTGCTAAATGGGGCTCTTCAAAAAAGGTGTGAAAAGAGCTCTCCTTCAAAGCCGGCGATGCATTGGCGACTTCTCTGGTGTTGCAAATGTCCATAGGCGACGGTGACCTCTTTCCATCATGTAGCCCGTCTGCCTTATCGTTAGGTTTAGTTATAAAAAATCTTACTATAATCGCTAGTGCTCAATTTAATGGAAAATCTGTAACATTCCAACAAAACCTACGTGGCTTGGAAAACATATCAAGTAACATAGTTTCATGTATGTATATTTATTCAGTTGTTCTGTTACAGATCTGTAATGGTGCTACAATTAATGACATGGTGAGTGTGAAATACTTTAACGATTGTTCTTTTAAATTATTAAACAATGATGAATCATCGTTTAATAAAAGTAGTGTTGTTTTTAATCAGAAATTAAATTGTGTAAAATAATCATAATATTTCTGGATTTGTCACGCAAGGCTCGAAACGAAAGGAACGAAACTCAAAATTTCTGAAAATTGAGTTGAATACTTAATACTACGTCTAGTATATAAACACAAAACACACACAAACGCTTTCTACACTCATAGCCCATACTAGGATTTTCTCGTGTGTCGTGGGTGCCATGGACACAAGGACGAATACACAAACAGCCATACCCAGAACAGAAATCTAAACTCATCATTCAGACGTCTGTCTGGCCGGGGATCGAACCCGGGACCGACTGTATGTCAGACCGGTATGGTGACCGCTCCACCACGTTGGTCGTCTAGTATATCGAATTGAAAACTGACGATTTCGTGCTAGTTATGAACAAACATAAATGTAAATTTTGCATAAGATTCCTTTTATGTTCACTGAACCATACAGGCATCTGAATAATGGTACTTGACCCGATGATCGAACTCTGGAGACACATGAAGAAATGGACACTATTGTGTGTATAACAGTCCCAATTATGATTATGACATTTTTTCCTAACAGATGCTATCTCGTAAATTGTGTGTCCAATTTTATTTTGGCACCGATTCGTCATTTAAAAATAACCAAATGCACATTTCATAAGAAGCAAGTTAGAAACATTCAGGATTAACAAACTTTGACGGACTTCAGATAGAACTTCAATCCTATTTGGAAATAATTACAAAAATGTCAATGAGCGGCAGTGTCCATTCACCATCCTGGATTGCATCCTTATAAGTTATATTAATTTTACAAATTTAATTTTAAAATATACATCTACCTATTATAAAATTATGATAAATCATTTAAAGTTCGATCAAATCAATTTTGTCTGTATAAACATTACTCTGTATCGTAAAAAAATCGTAATCGCGTATGAATAGCGCAAAATGAAGCGATATCAATGTCAGATGTACTCCATGAAAGGTTATACAAAGAGTAAGGTGCGATTGACCTCTACTTATGTGCAACGTTCATGCCTTCCATCTGACTTTTATTCCGGAATCGATATTTTATTCGGACATTTCAAGGCAATGTCTCAATTTGCCTTTATATAGGAACAGCGCTATCTATTATCGTATTAAGAAATTACGATTGGTACTAAACACTTTATTTGGGAATGTATTATTAAAAACGGTGTCAAAATTCCAATATTATTTTAGATAACTACTAAAAGAATGTGGATTAATTTGTTAAAAGATTAAAACCGTTCTATGGTTAGCTCTTTTACCATAGGCTGGACTGCACCCATATATAATACCTAGTTTTTTTTTGTCTGTCGGATTCATAACATAGGAAATTTTATACCTAACACATGGTACCACGACCATGAATGTAGAATGCGTTAACCATTAAGCATTACATTCGAAATGGTATTCATATATGAACTTTATGTTTCATGGTTACCTTTACGTTTCAATTTTATCAACCACTACACTATGTGTACGCAATGTACTTTATCTGAATATTAAAAATATTAAAAAAGATTGAAAAATATTAAAATGATATTGTAATTCTACAATATCTTTTTTAATATTTTTCTACAATTGTTATATACATACATACCAGACTCATATACCATTCTAAATTATACCTTAGACACATACTTAAGAGTTACAATAAAATCTTAGATATTTAAACTCGACTGCGATGAATGCCGTGGTAGCCAGTAATTAAGAAAGCATTTAATTTAAGCCTAATGTATTTCTTAGTTGTAAGTGTAATGTTTTGTCTTGTAGGCTATCCTTTTTAAATAAATAAATATTCGAGGAGCACTTTATAACAACCTATAATATTATTTTACGAATCCGCATTGGCTAAGCATAAATAGCTCCTAAGTCCGGGATGTATTTCGATTCGGGCTAGAAATTTGAGGTCGCGTCTTCTCTTATTAAGTGGAATTAATATGAAAAACCTTAACAACACAGTGCCTCTGCAAGATCCTTACGTTCACTGTCGTGAGAGATCGCGACCCCAGTTCCGGGCTTGATGCACCAGGCTTCCTCCCCAGTTGTCGGGAAATTAGGAGTGTTTTAGGAAAATCTTTTTTGTTGTATTTGCGATTGACCAGAGAAGGTTCTTGTCTTAATACGGAACGTCGCGCAGAAAATAGTAATATTTGAGAAAACCAAACTCACACTGACAAAATGAAATTTTGTTATTTGTTCAGTATTTGACTGACCGGTCGCCAAACATCATGCACAGAAGACGGAGGTATTTATTTATATTTTCAGCTATTTCTTTAGCCACTAGCTCGCAAGGATTTAAATTGTTATGCGGGTCAAACCAGCGACCTGAAATTCATACAGTAATCTTTTGACGTTAGACAAACTGTCAGTCATTTGACAGCGAATTCAAAATTCCTAATTAAAAGTTGGTATAAAATTTAACTCACTCCATATAAGCCCTGAGGGTTTTCTGCATGATCTTGTTCTTGGGGAAGACGGCTGCAGGGACGCCGATGGTGATTTCCGTGATATCAGCAGCCGAGTCCCACACCTGCGCCGCTATGCGGTCCAGGACTGGTTGATACCTGGAAATTGGTATTATTGGTGTTATGGAAGAAATAAGCTTTTTTTCAATTTAAACTTAAACTGAAACTTAATCTTAAGTTCAATTCTACCAGAATCTTCATCCGAATAAAGACCTTCGTAGAAGAAGAGAAGAGATACGAGAACGAAAGTAGAGAAGAAAAGAGATTTAAGATGAGAATGAGTATTCTAGTAAAGGTTCGAGCAATTCCTTCAGAGTATTTCTTCACAATTGGAACATAATATGACGTCATTCAGTACTTATCTTCGCAAAATCGAAAGCAGGATGTCGCCGATAAATTATCCGTCACCAATAAAAGGATAATTTCTTCACTGTAGTGATAAGTAAATATGTAATGTCTTCGAAAATACTTTAAAATTTCGTAAATGTAAAAATTAAATGGTAGATATGCCAAGTTACCGGTAATTCAGAGGTTTGTTGTCAGTGGTCGTGGTGGTCGTGCTAATTTTGGTGGCAGGGTCGGCCCCATAAAGCGAATGGAGCAGCCGCTCTTGGCATCTAGTCCCAAAGGGCGCCTCATAGGTCAATAAAACTTACAAATTAGACATAAACATAACATTTTATTGAAATCCTCCAAGTTACATGCGTGCATGTGGACGCATAACTAGGACTATGGGGACAAGCAAGTGGGCGCCATTATTAAATCACGCTCCATCCTAATACTTGCCTCGGGCCGGAACTGATTGGTAGGGACGTAGCCATCGGGGCTTAATCTCTATTGTTAGACTCTGTCCAGAAAAAAAATGTAATCTCAGAGGATGGAGGGTGGAGTTTAAATACTAGTTCATGTTCTGCCTGCGGCAAAATCCTCGTTCTTCATACGGCTCTAATAATCACAGTCAAAGATTTCAAGGGGAATTCGATCGCCAATACTTGGCTATGGGGGTAGGGGTGTAGTCACTCACCGGTCCCTGTCTTTCATGACATGCGCGCAGACTTCGCCCCATAGGTAGCCGCCCACAGAGAACCCGTGCACCACCATCGGCTGGTCATTCTCATTCGCTGCCATCAACTTGATCAGATCATTCGCTACCAACTAGGGAGATACAAAAGGTTTAGTGGAAAAAAACGTATTAGTCTGCAGTGTGTCACGAATTGTAGATACATGATCACGCTTCCATAAGTTTAAGATAAACTATAATATTGTAGAATAGGCAGATACGTGAGGTTTCAAACATATCCTCTCGTATCATATTAGTATATAAGTTAGCGTGTAGCCAATACAGACGTTATGTCAGAAGAATATTAGTGTTTCCTTGACAACCTGAGGCCACACACACACACATCAGACAGCCCCACACTAGGATTTTCTCCTGGGTCGTGGGTGCCATGGGCACACATTGACGTATACATAAACACCCAGACCCAGAACAAAAATCTAAAGTCATCATTCAGATTTTTTGTCTGGCCGGAAATCGAACCCGCGACCCACTGCGTGTCAGACCGGTATGGTGTACGCTCCACCACACGATTCGTCAATATAATATCCAACAATAATAAGATCTACCAAATTGTGGCCATTCCCAGCCATATATAAGAGTGTATCTAACCACTAGATATAATGATCTCCTACTTATACTTAAACGTAACTCTAGTTTGTACTCCTACGGAATAGTTGGAAAGCCTCTTATGCCTCTCCCATAACCAACACCGGCAACCACACCCCTCACCGAATCGCAAGAACTACTACACGCTAGAAATAGTTGGGGCGGTGATAGCTCCCCGATCGAATCATATTCGTTCTACCACCATGCCTTGTGTCTATGACAGTATACAGAAAAAAATCTTAGTCTCTTCCTACCTGCGAGCCCTTCAGCGGCCACATGAGCTGCCACGGCGTGCAGGACACGGAGACGACGTCGAAGCCCTGGTTCAGGTAAAGAGAAGCGTATTTCATCACATGCTTCTGCCGCGCCAGCAGCCAGTTGATCATGATGCACGTCGGCCTGTTCAGCTGTTTGTCGAACCTGGGACCAGCAGGTTATTTAGGTTAAAAGGTAATAAGCGAGTCATTTGAACAATGGCCTTTGAAGTCTAGTGTTGCCAACTATTTGAAAGCCCTAGAAGAGATTTAGAGCTTCCTAAATAACAAACCCACAAATTCGATTCGGAATTTGACGGAACAAGACTTAGAGGCAATCCTAGGCCTCCCTATGTCAGAAGGCGTCTTAGTACCACTGATCATGCAGCGTTGGGAGTCCTGTTAAATTTCACAAGCACCCCTGATTTTCGGAAGTTGTTGAAGTGAAGGAGTTATTATTTTTTACAGGAAATAAAATATAGTTTTACCTTTCCTATTTGCTTGATTTAGTTTTCTTTTTCCATTTGAAATAAGCTCTTAATGTAGCCATAAGAAAAACCACACGAATGTTTCTGAGAAAAGTATCTCCGCTACGATCCAGTTACGGTCGACGGGAAGTCATGATTACAGGCACAATAGACTAAAAGCACAAGTATATATCGTACGTAGAAAATAAAAGAGAAATAAAGCGAAATATTTTTTTTAGGAATTTTGTAATCATTTTGGGGTTTACTTTTTTATCTGTTTGAAGTAGCAAGCATGCAGTGCATCTGATGCTACGTAGTTACTGCCGCCCACAGAAGGTATGGAAGCTACTTCATACAGAACAAGTTTTATCTATGGACGATTACAAATGCGTTGCTCCCGGCTAAGAAGCTCACTTCATATATAAGTGAGCCGGTAATCACACCCTTCCAGCGAAACGCAAGAACTAGTTCACTATAAGAATAGGTGTGGCGATGGTACCAGCTAACTACGCTGGCCTATCACCTATTCTTCAAAGCCAGCTAATCCTTAAAGAGACGTAACACATATATTTGTAATTTCCTAGCTCAAAGTCATCGCTTTTATATCGACGGACGATAGCCTACGTTAATATGAACCCTTTCAAGTATTTGACTCAATTTACAAAAATATTGTGTTTAGCCCGTTTGTTCCTTTTGCTCGATGTAGGTGCATCTGACCACAAACATACGCAGACTATACAATTATTGTAGAACTTGTTTCAAATCACCTATACAATAAATAGTATATTAAATGACGAATGTAGGTATAGGTTATTCTAATTTAATCACTAGCGCTCGGTGCATTTGTATGCGTGTCTTTGTATGTAGTTGAAAAGAGATGACTAATCAGCCGTCATCGAAATAATCATC
This sequence comes from Cecropterus confusis, assembly GCA_018251515.1. Lineage (NCBI taxonomy): Eukaryota > Metazoa > Arthropoda > Insecta > Lepidoptera > Hesperiidae > Cecropterus > Cecropterus confusis. The sequence goes on from DWTU01003478.1 coordinate 8,836, forward strand.
ATTTGTCTCTTTGTTCCACTTATTTCTGCCTAATAAACGATGTAAAGCACTGCTGAGTTCCAGTTTGAAGGGTGTGGTAAGGAAAACATCATAGACATAGAAGACATGGTCCGAGGTGTTCACTCCTCAAGGGTCATGCATCTGTAACCACCCTTAGGCAAGATTTTAATTTTATCTGAAGTTGATTACTGATTTCTATGGGCGGCAGGGATCACATACCATCGGAACAGATAAGAGTATCTTCGTTTGCTATGCAATTATTATAAAAAATCTTTTGGTATAATTCCAACTTAATATTATAAATATGAATGTAAGTTTGTTTGTTAGGCTTTCACGCCAAAACTATTCAACCGACTATCATTAAACTTTGTCCACATATTGTTAGGGACGTTAGAAAAACATAGAATACTTAAAAAAAAAATTGGCTCACAAATGTTTGTCGAAAAATTTTTAAAACGCGAGCGAAACCGCGAGTAAAAGCTAGTTTTACATACATTCATTTATGATTTATCTTGGATCTATTAAGATGTTTCCATTTTCCTATTTAAAAAGAAGTTATTTGTATAATATTATTTGTGTACTAAAAACTGATAAATACACACGCATACATTAATTGTATTCTCATGCAAAACAAAGTTAACCAACACAAATACAACACAATTGAATGAAGAGCAACCTCATATGAATACTTGTAGGTAATTGCTCTTTTACTTGTAACTGGTATAGAGGGCAAAGTACGCCTATTAGCAATTAAAATTATACTAATTAGGGCACATCCCTATACCTCTAGTATAGAATAATATAAGTTCTATTGACCGTACATCTGATTGTCTCACAATGTATTTAAATAAGGCCTAAAAACCACTGAGTATGTATTTCGAAACACCTAACGACACAACTATTGACCTTATTTAAAAATAAACATCTGTTTTAAATAGGGTTGCCACCTGTACTATATTATATAGTGTCGTTCTATGTTAGAGTCAAATGTGTTATATATCCTTGAAAAACAATTTATCTTAAATAAATTAGTACGAAAAATAAATGGCTACGAATTTTTTTCCTCCTAGAAGTACTGTGTTTGTCAACTTTTTAGGAGGAAATACTATTTATAATACATATGGTGGCAACCCTAGTATTAGCCCTTTTTACGAGTTGCCTAATGTTAAGGTCAAGGATTGCTACTTAACATCTATAATTCCGCAGTCAGGCTCAAATAAAACACCTGAATAACAATAGTTAAAGCCAACTGAAATAAAGTATTGCAGTGTAAAACGAAGTTGTTTTTTTACAATTTTTATGAAAACTTAAGACTGAAACCTAAAAACTGACTGCTAAAACTGAAATTAAAAATCGGGATATTTTTGGAATAATCTATTTACTAGGTTTCATTTGAATTCTATATTGACATGATAATAAAATCAAATAGCGTACATCACTCCTCAAACTGAGACGATTCCTATGATATGTCATATGTCATTATCCGTCAAGCCGTTTGGACGAAGCGCGTACCAAAGAAATGGACATCCAAATATAAAC
>DWTU01003479.1:0-10373 GCA_018251515.1 Cecropterus confusis
TAAATGAACATGAGTAGTGATAGCCGAATGGTTGAAACTCGACCTCTCGCACCTCTGATTTTTCTAAAGCTATTATTAATTATCACTTTTGTACGGTGAAGGAAAACATTGTGAGGAAACTTACACACCTGAGAGTTCTATAAAAAGTTCTCAAAGGTGTGCGACGTCTACCAATTCGCACTGGCTAGCGCGGTGGACTATGGCCTGTAACTCTCTCAATCTGAGAGAAGATCTAGACCAGCAGCGGGACAATAATGAGTTGGCGGTTACAAGTAGAAAGTTTTAACACTAAAAGGTGCTGCAGTAGGAAAAGCAGTCACGATTTAATAATGTCCACAATGCCACACAAAGCACACTATGAATCTTTTAACTAAAATGAAAGGAAGTGTTGCAAAGAACTAAACAAGTTTCTATGTCCTAAAATATTACCAGAAATCGCAATAGGCAAAAGGTTTGAGGAAAATTAAGATCGACACATTAACTGGTAAGCCAATTAACGTCAGACGATACAAGATATTTCCATTGGTCGGCTGTGCGAGCACTCAGCGTGGGTACAGCGCTGTACACGTGAAGCTATGCACAGTTGATGAGCTTAACATTAGCTTGCATATATGCTACAATTTCTACATTCATAGCCCCACACTAGGATTATCTCCTGTTTCGTGAGTGCCATGGACACACAAAGACTTATGTGTGTGTATGTGTATTCATAAACTCCCAGACCCAAAACAGAATCTACATTCATCATTCAGATGTCTGTCTGGCCGGGGATCGGACCCGGACTGCGTGTCAGACCAGTATGGTGACCGTTCCGCCACACGGGTCGTTATTATACTCCACTCGTCAAGTCTCCGTCAAGTCCTACACCAATTTGGGAACTAAGGACTTAGAAGACTCATGTAGCCGAGCGGTAATCTTACTGGGCTGTTACGCAGTGGATATCGATCATCGGCCAGAAGTATACCTAAATAATTAATTTAAAATTCTGTTTTGGGTCTGGGCGTATGTGTATCCATCGAAATATTCTAGTACGGCTATAAGTGTAGAAAGCGTTATTTTTAAATAATAGCTTTCATAAATAAATCAACAATTTTGCTGAAAGTTACTTAGATTTTCTTTTACTTAGAAATTACTTAGCTATTAACAGCCTTAATATTGTTGATATATGATAATTGAGAAATAATTCACGATTTATTATGCAAGTAAATTAATAAGACTAGCATTAAAGCGGGCCGGAGTTGGTGCATAACTGCGGAATTATGCAAGCTCCAGTGATTTATGCATGTAAGTTCATGTAACTTGTAAGCTTTGTTAGCGAAACTTATTAGTGACTGGGTACGCGTAGTTGGGAATTTATTTCGTTTGAGTGTGTGATTGAAGTTTCCTCTAGCATACAACAGTTTTAATTAATGTAATGTAATTAAATGTTTGTAAGGTGAACGAGAATGTTACGACCGGGGAGACATCATACTTACTGAGTTACTGACGACCCGCGTGGCGGAGCGGTCATCATACCGGTCTGACTCGCAGTGGATTCCCGGTTCGATCCCCGGCCAGACAGACATACGATTAGTAGTTTTTGCGTGAGAGTGACAAACATACATACATTCTCATAGTTTTTCCTTTATAAAATTAGTAAGAAAGAAGTAAGATAAGATATTCTGTGCTTCAAAGAGGTAAAGGTGAAACTGGATGACCCACGTGGTGGAGCGGTCACCATACCGATCTGACACGCAATGGGTTCTCGGTTCGATCCCCGGCCAGACAGACATCTGAATGATGAATGATGAATGGTTTAGGTTTTCGTGCATTCATCTTTGTGTGTCCATGGTACCCACGACACAGGAAAACATTCTAGTGTAGAAAGCTATATTATTATTAAGTCTAGCGTGAAACAGTTCTTCTTGCCTTTCGGTGGAAGAGTGTGGTTGCCGGATTACTTTCATATGAAGCGCCCATCCTATTCTTCAAGGGAAGCAACTCGTGTGTAATTGACTTCAGATAAATCTTGTTTTATATGAAGTTGCTTACAAATGTCCATGGGTGGCGATGATCACCGCCAGGTGGACTGCGATTGTTACTTCAATCATATAAAATATAGGTTGTTAACTAAACTTCTTGTTAACTTTGTTGTTAACTGTTGTTGTTTTGTTGTTGTTGTTGTTGTTGTTGTTGTTGTTGTTGTTGTTTTGTTATTTTGTTTGTTGTTAGCCGTTTAAAGAGGAAATGCTGCAGCATCTTGGGAACTTTGTACAGAGACAGCGACGAGGATATTTTTTATGGTAATATTTTTGTTTATATATTTCTGTTTTTTTCTTTTTTGTATATATGTATTTTGTAAATATTTTTTAAATATTAGTTGGTTTATGTTTATCCAAACTATCAAGAAAGGACAGTATTGTAAATTGGTGTCCAAAATAACTTTAGTGTATTGTAGTCGAAACGAAAACATTTCGACTGAAAGCCGAAAACGCTTTCACTTGTATACCGTAGCGGACATTGACAATGGCTTCCATTTTTCGCTCATTGAATTGCAATTTACAATTCAAAATCCTCGTCAATACCAGTGGTGGCCGGAGGCGTTACGAAAAACGATGGTCACAAACATCAGAACGCGATCCATCGGCACTTTTATACGTATATCCATACAAAATTCGCATATAGAGCGTGAAATGGAAACGACCAGGTTCGAGTCACAGCCGCCGGCATTAATTCGCTGCGGCTATTGGGCGGGCACCGGACACTCAATTCGCGCTTATTCGACATCCGAAAACGAGAGTGACCCGGTTTTTATGTGTTCGTTTGATTTATCGCCGCTCTAATAGATGCGTGAATGATCCGCGATCCGCTCGGTCGACAGGTCAAGGCTGGTTTTACTATCATATTGTCGAGTGTCGCGTTTTGGTGACCTTTTAGTTTCAGTTCAGGTAGGTTTAATGCGACGGTAAATTGGTTTGGTTCGTTCGGCATAGCTCTGCTATGTTGGTGATACGGGCTGGATATTCGGTCGGACTAAGTATAATTTTTGTATTGTGTCAGTATTAGGGTATACGACTTTATGTGTTTTGATATTTAAAAACGGTGGTAGGCTTTCTGAATGGCTGTGTTTATAGATTTACCTACTTAATTAAAAATAAGAACTATTGCTCAATAGAAACAATTGTTTATAATACAGTTCATTGGTTCTTTAAAGGGTTAATGCTTAAAACAGTAAAAATTGACTAAGCATGAGTCAAACTCGCACACGAAGAGTTCCGTATCATAATATTTTTATCTTTTTATTTTTAATTTTTGTTATCACATCAGCTATTGAAGAAGAACTTACATCTTGAAAATTTAAAACACCTGTTAAGAAATAGATAAACTGAAAAATATAGGTTTCTTGTATCTCTAATAAATATCGGAACTTTTTCTTAATTTTAGCATTCTTTGACCTAGAAGCCATACTAACCTTTTGGGTATGGAATGTAATATAGAAGACAAAAAAATATAATGGTCAAGAAACACCAACGTTTCTCAACAAGCATATGTAACGCAAATGAGTCACATTCGATTTTCTCGCACATAACGATCGAGAGTTCTCGCAACTCTAAAATGCAAACGTCATCCTTCAAACATACTAATATTGAAAGCTTTATATTCTGTATAACTAAACGAGTTTTCTCCGTGAATACAAGAAAATAACACGAGTTCATTTCAAACAAGTTTAGTGTACAAATACGATTTGTTCGTACATTTTCGTAGATTGCGCGCATTCTGGAAACTTCCGTAGAGCGGAAAGTTTAAATTAAACGAATTTACTGTTCAGATTGTCTTACCTACTATACTTTTTTATTTTGTTTATTTTATTCTGGAATACCAGAATGATACTTTCTAACGATATAATTCTGTTTTTTTTTTTAGTATAGGTAAGTAGGTACCTATTTTATATAACTTATGTAATTGAGATATCATAATAGAATTTTATCTAGAAATCAGTTCGTGCATTACAATATTTAAATTAGATTTACTGTTTGGCAACATTATAGATTAACTTGAAATATAAAGGGTCATTGATTTCTCGATTGCCGACATTTTTTTCTCGATTTCAATTATAAGTGCACAAGTGAAGAGGGAAGAATGCAAACCATGTATTCAGCTTAAAAATAAGAAGTATTTTAACGTTATGCGATGAAACCGCATCGACATTTAACGGTAAGATAAAAATTAGGATGACATAATGACTAATGTAGAAACGATAACTGTCGATCTATCAGTAAATCTATGCGTTTATAACGCCGTCAATATATTACAAGTACTCGTATAAAAAGTTGCTAAATAATTATTAAAACGACTTAATTATCGCATCAAGTAGCAGGTGGATTCGTGGAGCGTTTGAAAATTAATTATATAAGTAGAAAGTTCAAACGATGTTAAAATGGGATCGAAATAAAAACGTAAACATATTTGTAACTTAGTCTAAATAATCCGTTCGTTAAATAGGTTAATAAATAATTAGTCGTCTCATACATAAAGGGTACACATAACATGACAAGGGATGAAAGAAAACAAAAAGAAATAAAGATAAGAAGGGAAAATACTCACGGGAGTGGTCGATGAGCGCCCTCTGCCGCGACCCCGGCGAGACTCACTTTTGACTGTCTGCAAGGTGCCGTCCGGTCCCAAAATAAGCTAAAACAACATACACACCACGGACTTAACATAAAGCAAAATAAAGTAAGTAAAACAAAAGAGAACGTTAACACAAAAGGGGAAAATTAATAGACAAACATGCAATGGATGTGGGTTAGACGACAGATTAGTGGTTTAGTATGCTAGTGGTTGGTTTTGGTGGGTGTAGCCGGATTCTTTTATTGCCTACTTTAACTAAATATCTTTTGAATGTATGTACCTATGTATCGATTATATCTGCAAGAATTTAATTTAGGTTTCCTAAACTTAAATACCTACGTTTAGTTTTGTAGATATTTAAAACGATAAATCCTATGATGGAATCTAGTAAAGTTCTAATCTTATTGGAATTGCTAAACTTCAAATATCTCAGGTCTTAAGGTTGTACAAACAAAGTGTACGTTGTCGTAATGTAACTTGAATTTACTATTTTATTAAAATAATCATAAGCTTAATGGATTGTAGTGGTATGCTTTTGATAATAATTAAAAAAAAAACTGAAGCTTTAAATATTTTTCTGGGTTATCATCGGTTGGGGCCAGCGCCATCTACGTAATATAAGAGAACTATGTCATGCCGACGTTTAGACGGAGTTGTTCTAAAAGTTCTGCTACTCGCCGCCAGATGCCGCTGCTTAGATACAATCCTAGATGGCGTTACTAGTAGTTCTATTTATAAATTATAGTTATCAAGTATATTATAGTAGTTCAAAGTATTTTTGGAATGATTTATGAAATTCATCGCATTTTTACCCGACTGCGTCAGAAGGAGTTTAATGTTTTTGTGTAAACGTTTTACGTTATGATATTGTATTTTATCTTGAAAACAAGTTCGGATCGAAGTAATATTTGTATTATAAATAAATACAAATACCTACTCATTTAATTTGTTACATAAAAATTATGTATTTCATATTTGCATGTATTTTATCAAAAATATTTTCCCTGCATTATAGATGAAGGAATTCTCTATTTTACTAATAAAATGGTCGTGCCTTTGATTAGGTTGTCTGTTATTTTATTTTTGTGAACTGAATGAAAATTTAGTATTGTATTGAATTGTATAGACGTTTATAAATGTTACTTGAGTAAATGTTAATTTGTAAAATTTAATTCGTCTATCAATACCTTCGAGATATTACTCATCGTCACTTACATTTTTTACTATTATTCCGCTTTATTACATTCAGCTATTTTGCTAGATAAATGAAGACCACGAGCAAAGGCATAAATAAATGTAGTTTCTGTTACGAAGCACATGGCATCGGCTCACACCTGGCGTTTTAGTTCGTTACTCCTGTTTTTGTGTTAGAACGCGCGCGACATTTGTTCGATGGCTGTCTCTTTCGCACCTTGAGGTCCCTTTCGTTATCTATTCTCATTCAAATCGCAGGTTTTTATAATTATCCTTGTGAGAAGTTCCTCGGGAATTATTTTTGTAAGCTTTACTGATTATGATTAAAATTGGATAGGATCTCGAGTCGGTTGCCACAGCTGCCGATGCTTCGGTACTTAGATAACTGGTTATTATAATTTAATTAGACAAGATAAGGCGCGGGTAGTCTTGAAGCGTTAAATAATATTTAACACATAAGGGTGAGCAAATTAAAACAAAGTGTAAAATATGTGTGGGATGTTAGTCGTAATCCAACTTGTTTTTAATTCCACATTTATAATGCTCGTGTAGATATAAGTACCTCGGAAGTGCATTCCTTACTTAGTTCAAGAGTTCACTGTAGTCTTTATGATCGCATGTACAGTGTGCGTTTTGCTTAGTATATTTGAAAAGTAAAAATGGATTAACTTAATATTTTACATTTATCATCGAATTATGTATGCTACGTATGTTTTCAAATTTAAACTTAAAAATTATAAATTGCGCTACAGAAACTTTGATTGTAAAGTGGGAGATTAATTCGTTGTACGTTAACTTGAATTCATTTTTAATTCGACAATACTTGTTCAGTTCATTTACATAATAAGTCACAATTTCCGATCTATCTAGATGAAGATGGTCAGATTTGGTTTTTATTGGTGATTCATCAAATAGGCCTATCACTTGCAATACGACTGGAGTCCGCTCGAGAATATCTCATAAGCTGCTACATTTACTCGATCTTACACATGCGTGGGTTGTAATGGCATGTGCGTAGTGTGGGCCCGTCCTCTTATTAGGGCAGGTCGCGATCGACACGCGAGCCTGATTGCCCCATTGATCTCAGAAACGGAATATTGTGGTCAGGACAAAAAAAAACAGATCGCAGGACGATGTGAGATCGCTTGGGCAGTGACAGATCGGTCAAATCGAGTGTCGGCAAAACTATAGACTTTCTGAGTGAAAATATCTTGTAAATTGGATCGTTCGAAAGAAAATAAGGGTATATTATATATTAAATTAAATGATAGATACTTCTGTTACACGACAGGGAAAGGCGATATCAAGAAAATTATTCTGATTCAAAAAGTGGCGGCAACGGTCGTTAACAATAAAATATTGAAAACATCGTCACGATAATATCAAACAAGGAAATATGTTACCATGTTTGTATAGTAACTGATAGTTTCAACTACAAAATTACTTATAATTTGTGCATAGTTTCCAATTTCGGGTCTTGTCTAAAATTCGTAGGCAGTTGTCACCTAAATATTTATATTGTGTTCCACGATAATCCGTATATGTATCTAAAGGACGCATTTAAACATAAAATTATGTAGTTAGTTTACTTGTAAAACAAAATACCCACCAATACTAAATGTACTGTGAAATACATTCAATTAAACGTAGTACATAAAGACATTCGAAAGTCCATGATCCGCTAAAATTGCCCGCTCATGATGGATGGGAATGGCAGTTATTTAAAATCGGTTAAAACGGCAGGTGCAGGGTATCGTCAAAGATAATAAAGGCACAAGATAATCTCGAACGTTAATCTGTACAGTAAAATAACAAGGTTAATTGGAATGTGTCTTGTTTCATTCCGGACGCCGTTTTTGCGGACCGTTAGTAAATTACAATGGTGCGTATTTAGTGCCGCTACTCGACGACAGATGGCGGGAGAGCATTCGCGGAACTACGCATACTGATACCAATAATAAGCTAAACGTATGGCATAATAATATAATACGATATTACGTTTTTTCATACTAAAAGACTTGAATTGAAATACTTGGGAATCTATAGATAAAAATAGGAATTCATTACTTATAAGTTCTACAATATGAAAATGCCTCTAAATGAGCGGTGTAATTGCTTTATACGTTAATATTACGCTTTTAAATAGAAGCTTTTATATAGTATTACAATAAATTTCGCTAACGCGAAGTAGAATCGACATGCAGAAAGTGAGGATAATTTAATTTCTTATTATTCTTTGTGATATGATTCATTCAAATTTTAAATAAGATTTATTTTTGTACACGTTACGATGTCAGATTACATCGTCAAGGCAATTTTAATGTAATATTTAATGTTGTTTTTGTAATGAAAAATTTGTCGTGCTTGCTTAGAATTCGAACCGACTTCAAGATTGGTAAGCAATATTCACACCACAAGCCTATCGCTGCTTCTCGATGCTCTTATTGAATTGTAAAAATACAAGATGTTATTCCAGCCGCAAGCATTATCTCATGAATAAAGCTTGGAAGCTCACGTTTCGTTTTGATTTCACCCTCATGGTGGTCGTCCCCAAGGTTACAGGTGTTATTTGGTTAGATGTAGCGAGAGGGTCGCGAGGGAGGGCGACGATAGGGCGCAAATTGGCCAGAAAAGCCCTGTTACATACCGATTGGTTATTGTACGTATAGCGTAATTGGCGCAAAAAGCACACGGTAACAAGGGATTTAGCTTGGTTAATTTTGATTTGAATCTGTTCATTACGCAATTTTAAATGAGCCTTATTTGTTGTTTGTTGAGGTATAAATACACTGTTTTATGTACCGATTTAAACTAAAAATATTATCAGCATTATCATTCAACGCTTCTATTAACGCAATTGAACGTAGTGTAATAAAGTTGATTGTATATATACAGAAAAATATGTAGTGCCCGTTAAAATAGAATTTCAATAGAAAAGTAATATAATTCAAATCAAGAGTAAACAATAAAACATTACTATCATATTTCTCTTGTTCACATAAACCTATTTATCGTAGCTAAAAGAAGCTCAGATTTATTTTTATTACGAGTTTACGTACGACGTTTATTTTACGAAAAAACATATTTACTATAGTAGTAGTATTTATAGTAGAAGTTGAATATAGCTCTATCGTTTTTGGAACTCGGTAGAAATTATTTGATCAATATATTTGCACTTCGGTCTTTTTTTTTTGAATCGACTGCATTTACGTATATATGTTTAGAGTGGAAATAAACAAAAAAATTGTTAATTAACAATCTTGTTCCTTTTGGAAATCGATAAAATAATTGAATTGACATGTTCTAATATTTTACTTTAACTGTAACAATAAATAAAGCAAACTATCAAAGTACGCTCGTTTTCTGTTCAAACGTGATTTAGTTCAATCACGGTTCAATTATTGACTGGAGCGTTCTCGTTGGCAGTTGGACGGATCGGGCATTGTTTAATGCGGCCGCGAGGACACGGCTTTTTATCCTGTCGCCGACGGAAGCTCAATTCAGTGCAATCATGGTGTGACGCGTACGCACACTCGTTTGCTCGGCGCAGTGTCGCCTCTGGTGGCGAGTAGCCGAACTATACATGTATCGTGTAGAATTAAGAATTACAAATAGAATGAATTATTAAAAAGACGAAAGTATGGCTTACGATGAGTGATACATATTGTTTGTTACAGTAGAAATTCTTTTTCTAGCACAGTTATCCTAAAATGTTAAGCCTTTTGAATTAATTTCCACGTTTTTTTGTGTCTTTTCATGTTACTGATATGTATTTTATTGTCCTCTTACTTTGTTTGAATGCAATAGGTTAAGTTTAGTTGTTTCCAAGTTAGTCCATAACGACATACGTACAGAATAAAATAAAATAAATAAATTATTATAGTTTAGTATCAGTATAAAGTTAATATAGTAATATACTATGTATACTATAAGGGACCAGTATGATCCCTGAGATAATGAGTTTTTAAGTCTTTTCTCATTAATTTACGTTATATACGGAATATTACGAATATTACACATACCTAAAAGGAACTCAAAAGTTCGTGCTTCCAAGGCCAATTGTCAGACAATATTTCGGGTTTAATTAAGCAGATCATAGATAAATAGGTACATTTAATTTATATGTAGCTACGCAAACTGTAACGGTCAACGACAACTTACGCAATAACGGATTCAGTATCCAAATTTAACGATGTTTTACATGTACTTACAAAATTAACAAGTAATATTTTATCGGCACCGTTAATAGAGTTGACAGCTGTTGCCAACGGTTTTTTATTAAAGTCGGTTCATAATTCCAAATTCATTCTTTTGCATAACAATATCGCATCCAATTAAAGATAGACGTAACAAATTGACACCCTAGTACTTGGTTGACAAATGTACATTTATTAATTAAGTAACCAAATGTCTACAGGTTATGCCTGTGGTATCAAGTCGTATCTCACCTCGACACTACTTTAACAAATTGCCAACTCGTAATGTAAACGTTTAAAGTGTTAAATATGCTTCTTTTGACATTAAATTGCGTATTTGCATACCTTTTTTTACACAGTAGGAACTTCTAT
>DWTU01003480.1:0-10373 GCA_018251515.1 Cecropterus confusis
CCACGGTAGGGATGGTGACGATTATCGTGAAGTAGAATCGAATAATCGGTATTTTTACCCGGTTGCGTCAGAAAGAAGGTAATGCTTCATGAGCGTATGTATGTTTGTATGTATGTCCACTTCTATTCCACGCGACTACCGCTGAAACGGCTTCATGGATTGTGACATATCATTAGAATCGTTGTAACTTGTAAACTGACATAGGCTATATAGTCATAATGGCACAAGTAAATTCATATTCCCCCCCCACCACTTCCCTCTTTACTCCCTACCTACCCTACCTCATAAAGGGAGGTTTTTGTTTCATTATATGTATAGAATGACAGCTCGTAAGTAAATCATTCCAACGTATATATTGTCATGCTTTTATCTTACCATTTTGTCAAAAACTGATAATAAGTGTTAAAATAATTGTATCATAATAAAAACACAAAACCGAGTGATTAAAAACAATAAATTGAAATTGACGGCGATCAATCGGCGGTTCTATGCAATCGGGTTTACGCAATGTTACTGTGTCGGCTGATCCTATTGTAGCTACAGGAATGGGGATTAGGAGCTGATTAACAGTAGAAACGTAGGAAGTATGATTACAGAATCGAATAGAGCGTCTACATCTTGTTCACAGGCATTGTGGACCGCCCCTGAGGACTTAGTTTAATTACTAATCCTGTCAGATTAGAACACAATGGTGCTCTCAGCATTGCTGAGAGTAATAAGGACGCTTTCATAGTCCCAGATAATAAATTAGATTTTTTATTACGGCTTACATTTATTTGCGTCATAATTATGAAAACCGAACAGTTTTAGTCATAATTCACGGTAAATTTGGATATTGTACAAAGAATGTATTATTTTTTAGCCCTATGTCATAACGCGCCAGTAATACTTCAGGAGGGAGTTTTTTCCATCAGTGGACCTGTTCGAAGTTATATTTAAATTTAGATAGCGCCATTTCTTGATGTAGAACTGACTTCAAAGCGTTACAAAAGATTTGAAGCTTTACATAAAATGGAATTATAATCGACATCGTAATCCCGTGCCTACGCCGCGGTGCGTGCCGCTCATTATTCTAGGCAAAACAGGTGCAAGTTTCCGGTCCTAGTAGATATGTTTAATGGTTATAATTAGAAAATACTGTAATACTGTGTTTTATACAATGATTACTGTTGTTGTTGTTGAAATGTTACGGTTTTTTATATCAATTTCAATCAGAACTGCAATGTGCCAGTCATACCTATGTATTTGTGGACGGAATCTTGACTACCCGCGTGGCGGAGCGGTAACAATACTGGTCTGACACGCTGGGTTCCGGCTTCGATCCCCGGCCAGACAGACACCTGAATGATGAGTTTAGATTTCTGTTCTGTTCTGGATTTGGATGTTTGTGTATTCGCCTTTGTGTGTCCATGGCACCCACGACACAGAAGAAAATCCTACTGTGGGGATATGAGTGCAGAAAGCGTTTATGTTTATGTTAGCTGATCCCATTATAAAAAATCAACAGAGCACACCTATTTCTTGTGTTTCGACAGAAGGGTTGTGGTTGGCAGATCACCTTTACGTCAGACGACCCTTTTAATCTTCATGAGAAAGACAATGAGACTTCAGATAGATCTCTAAATGAATCTATATGCTCGTTTGCTCCACCAATGCAAAAACTCGTAAAAAATAACTCAAATATTACATATATTATAACATCAATGTTTTATTATTTCCAGGAAAACAAATCGTCTGGAGGAGGCGCTCAACATATTCGACACGATCGTGAACAACATAAACTTTAAGGGCATCTCGATAATCTTGTTTCTAAACAAATCCGACTTGCTCGCGAAGAAAGTTGCCAGCAAGGAGACCGACATACGTTGGTACTACCCCCAGTTCACCGGCGATCCCCACAACTTGCACGACGTTCAAATGTTCCTCTTAAACATGTTCGCGAACGTTCGGAGAGAGCCGAAGACCACCCTCTATCACCACTTCACGACAGCCATAGACACGCATAACATAGAAGTTGTTTTCAACTCTGTGAAAGACACGATTCTCAATCGGAACCTCGAGTCCCTGATGCTCCAGTGACGGATCGCGATCGGATCGTAATAAGTTCATGCCACAGTGTAGTGTAAATATAGAGTTGTCAACATTGATTTATCACGTAACGGGCATATCCGCGAATGATCTTGTAGTTTGATTAGTATCAATCGATATTAACACAAAAATCTTTATTATGAATTATCATGAAATATTTGTTCTGTGGACATTCTTATCCAAAGTTTTGTGGACAAGAATGTCTATAAAATATTTCAACTTGTCGATCATTGAAACCTAGCAACGATCTTGGAAGTCAAAAGAGTGTTATTACTCAAGCATAGCAATTACGCGCGCCAAGCAACGTTGGCTTGTCTATACATTCATCGCTCTGTGGCAACAATACACTAACTATTTTCCTTTCGTGTTTCACGCCTATTTTTCGTTATATTCCTACCCGATTCTATAGGAGAGACGTTATAAAAGACAAGATGTGATTCGGATGCCGGCGGGGCTCACAACGGCCTAGTTCGGAACGACGGTTGTATATTAATGTAATTTGGTACATTTTCATTTACCGTACTGCGTATCGGTAAAGCGTATGTATAGTCTATCATATTGTAATGATAAAAATTTGTATATCAGTATATTTATGACCAAAAAATGTAGATTTTGCACTTGGATTATTATTATGATCACTTTTGGACAATTTTACGTATGTATCCGCGCTTTGTACTGGTTTACATACGATTTGTAGGGATTAGATGTAGTACAACGTACGTGTACAATAGAGATTGATGTCCTCGGACCAAAAAATAAAGATGAAGCCTCGCACAATATATGAAGAACGATTTACAGCTGTGTGACTTGGAATGCCATGGTAGGTTTCGTGAATATTGCGAAAGTGATTTTTATGTGAATGTGTACGCTAACTTTTGTATGTTGAGATTATTTCAGAGGCTTTATCTTTTTTTTTGGTCTGAGTAGATGTCATAGTGTATTAAAATAAATAATTTCAATAAATATGTAGATAAACTCCCAGCATTAGATTATGCAAATAGTCTCTAAGACCACACTGGCAAAGTTGGTTTGTATTGTCAATGCAATTTAGTGAAATTGTTGAATCCTAAGTCGAAATTGATAAAGTTGTATTACGATTGTATAGTAGCGATTTGATTTGATGCTCGTTAACGAATGGGATAGTTAGTGCGGCGACTTGGTATATCCCTGAAGGGAGTAAAAATGTACATACATACATTGATTGATACACTGTGATTGTTAATGTGTTAGGCTGTAAACAGCAACGAAGTTACGCTAGTACTGAGCACATGCTATATTTATTAATAGTGATTAATTGCTGACTCAGTATCGAACAGAACGAATGTTCAGATTTGTATTGCACGAGTGGTCTGTCCGTTTCTAATGTTAGAAAGAGACGACTATACGATTGCTGGTTTTTATTCGTCAGATATATGACAGTATAACTAAACATTGGTGTCTAAACGAGGCATCATTTTGACATAAACTTAATTATTAATATAAACTTAAATATAATTTTAATAATAACGTCGAATAACATGATCTGTTGGTTGGCATTTGTATATTAATCAAAATAAATTTAAGGTACCTGGTTATTCTAGTAAGTGCCAACGCAATTATTTGCAAAATTTACTAAAGTTTAGCTGCAGATTTTTATTGAGCTTTTTTTTTACTGGTGTGTAATTCTAAATGTTCGCTGTAACAATGCGTACGTAACAGAACAGTTTGAAAGAACAATTTGCCGAAATGATGATTCGTTTAGTACCTGAAAATGTACAATGGAGTACACTTTTAAAGAATTTTGCGCACATTTTTTTGCTCTTACGACTAATATTCCGTCCCTCGGCACACTGTACATCAATTCATCGACTTTTTTCAAATACCCTCTTTTACTCTTTTATATTTTTAAAGTTTAGTTACACGTAACTTCTTAAAGGGCACAAATAAATTTTAAACTTTTTAAATGAGATTTTCGGTCACGTTTCACTTTTAAATTTGCGATCTTATGATAAAGATCTGAATTGTACTTTACTTTTTTAGATAGTGCATAATTTTTCGATCATAATAATTATACTCATTTAGTTGATAATTTTTCATAAGCTTTAGTGTATTTATTTGGAGATTTAGAGACGTTAGAATATTTTATTTACGAGTTTTAGATAGAGAGTTATTATATTTATTCATTGTAAATTTTTATATAAATGGTTTATTTGAGGCTATGTATATGTAAATACCTCTTATTTTTAATGCATATTTTCTATTCTTTAAGTACCTACATCATGTTCTAGACCCTACAGGTTGTTGGGACAGTTTTCGTTTGTTCAACAGTGATATCTTGCATTTAACAGTGCCATTGCGAAATGGCGCACTCACAGTGTTGCCAATGAATTGAATTGATTTAAATATTTTCGATTACGTTGCTCGATACAAGAATGTGTAGAAATTTCGCTAAATTAATATATATACTCAGAAACATAATAACGAACGTCTATTTGAGTGAAGGATTAGTTTTATGGAATGATATATTATGTAATATAATGAATATATTTTAAACAATAAATTTTGATTTCTAAAGGTTAAGATGAAAATGATTATATAAATGATTTTAGTTACATATGTTACACAGTCTGGGATATTGTCCCTAATTAATGAATAACATGATTACATGATTGTATGGTTGAATATTATAACTTGGCTCCATTATCACGTGACCTCGACCATTCACCACGCGCGTGACGTCACGGCTCGTTACATCCGATAGACGCTTCCATGGAATTTGAATGTTTAATGAGACGTGACGTAAAGGTTAAATGACTTGCTTTAGTTTGAAAATCATGAATTGATCGAAAAATTATTGTTATGGAATTTATTTTTGTATGTTTCATATGAATTAGAATTTAGTTTTTGTCTTGTCGATCCTTTGAATGAAAAGCAGTAACTAATATAAGCCAACCAGACCAGGTGGACCGATGACCTGAAGAAGACAGCGGGTAACCGTTGGATTCAGAAGGCACAGGACCAGTTGGAGTGGCGCCGTTTAGGGAAGGCCTATGTCCAGCAGTGGACTTCGAAAGGCTTCATCCATCCTCGATGGATGGATGGATGAAGGAGTAACTTGAGTTCAGTTGCGTGTAATCGGTTCAGATTAAAACAGATTTTCTAGTTTTTCTCGTTTTATGTACTAAACCTGAAAATTTAAAAATACCTAATGTAAACAAAATATTTTAAAAGTGATTCCAAACTTCATAACAAAACTTTGATCTGGGGGTTAATTCGCTGTAACCCTCTTTATACAGTGAAATCATCGCCTAAAGGGCTTTAAGGGCTGGCCCCTCTTTATTATCCCTTTATGAGCGATAGCAAAGGGATATTGATTAAATCGGAGTTGTCAGAGTCGTTCCCTAAAAATTCACTTCCAGTAGTTTTTAAACAGATACCGTATGAATATTTTATAAAAATATAGGTATACCATTAATAAGAACATATACGATTAACAAAAGCTTTAAGGATTCCTGTATTTTATAAAATATGTATGAATATAATATGTGCAACTATTATCTCGCTTACAAATTAACCTCACGAAGCAACCCGTTAGCCACAATAATGATTCCAATCTTCGTAAATAATGAACATAATAATATTTTTATTATATATCCCTTTCATTATAACAAATATATTTGGTAGCAGATTAGTATTACGATTAGTACAGAACTGCACACAACGTTTGATATAATGACATGGGGTAAAATTATTTTTAAAAACATATATTATGTAAGAACGATTTATTCTTATCACGCGCGAATATGTATCATGTCATGATTTCTTATTTATTTTTACGCAAAAAAATGGAAAATATACAAAATGGTTAATCTATTTAAATAGTTGAAAGTAAGACACTAAGCCATCCGAATTTTAAATAAAAAAACAACTGGTATTCACAGGCTGCTTCTGCGATATCTTCCAACTCTCTATTGCCTGAGGAGATAGCTAAGGAGATGAAGACCGAAGATCAGATTTTGGCTCAACTGAGAGCGTCGCAAAATCTACCCACCCCACCGAACGTATCTTTTATAAACGACCAGCCACCAACTTCGTCAGCCAGTACGACTACAGCTGGTAATAACTCTGAGGAGAGCTTTCCAAGGAATGTAAGCGCTACTCCTAATTTAGAGGAGTTACAGAAATTGATCCAGTCTGAAACACTGACGCCTCCTGTTTCATTCGCTCCTTCGCTATCGGAACCGGAATCGGAAGACAAAGATGAAATAGAGGAAACTGAGGTAGGTTTGTTAATTAAAATTTACAATAGTTGTAAGGCATATAGGCATGGATCGATCATGTAAAATCCATTTTTGGTGTCAGTTTCGGGTACCTAAGTCATCGAAAAACTTCTGCAAGCTTAATGTGTGGAGTAAACATTGCATCTATCGTAGTAAAGTTATAAGTATAGTTATAGATATATCTACTATTTATAATTTAGCGGACGGCATGAAATGATATTCAAGTTAACGTGACAAATTTTCGCAAAAATAAAATAAAACAGCTTTTATTGTTTTTTATTAATTAGGTGAAAGAAGACCTGCTCCAGGTAGAACCGTCGCCACCGGAACCTCCAAGATCTGCTTCGCCAACTGTACAACCTGCCGTACAACAGCAACCTCAAGTTAAAACCCCCTCAGACCCGAAACAACCTAAACAAACTAAGAACGATACAGAGAAAGCTGTTAAAAAAGAAACAAACAATGCGAAGGGGAAGAATAAGAAGCCCAAAGAAGAAAAGAAAGAAGAAGTTAAAGTTATCTGCTATTGTTTTGTAAGAACAAATGTTGGTGGTAGCGTCAGGGTCGCGTTAATTGGGGTTTTACTAATTTCGATTTATTTTTCCCATTCGATATTTGATAAACAAATTTGAAAACTTTATTAGCTTTAGAACTTAAGGATGAGATCATTTTTAACAACTCATAATAGATGGCGCCACAAGTTTCCTAAAACTTGCTATTGATCTTTCTCAACATCTCGTGTACAATTTTTGCAGTGAAATTGTTAGAGCACGGCTACCCAGTTACGATAACCTAGCCTGTCTTACACAATTTGGTTATCGGATCACAAAGTAGGAAATGTGTATTTTCCATTAGGATTTAATGTTAGGAGTCTATGATTTTACTCATTCTATGTCCAAAGCGCGTATTGTCCGAAAAGCCGAGTAGGTACGAGATAACCTTTACCGGCCGCGTCATGTTGGCTTCACACCGAGTGACTAATGCTGGCAGCCCGCCAGTGTCTCGACCTATATACCGGCTCCATCTTCCTAGAGCTGCTTGACAATCGAATTAGGTTAGATTATTATTTTATTGCTTTATATGGCATAATTACAATTTATATACGTGGAATTGACGACCCGCGTGGCGGAGCGGTCACCATACCGGTCTGTCACGCAGTGGGTCCCGGGTTCGATCCCCGGCTAGACATCTGAATGTTGAGTTTAGATTTCTGTTCTGGGTCTGGGTGTTTGTGTATTCGTCGACACAGGAGAAATTCCTACTGTGGGGCTATGAGTGTAGAAAGTGTATGAGTGTAGAAAAGGAATAGCCGATTGTTACGACATCTATGACTGAATAAAGCTTTAATTCTGTGGTCGGAAAGCAGCAATCTCCTAAAATTGCGACGATCTCAGCAAACAAGTTTGATTTATGAATTTCTTGTAGGTTTCTGCGGTCTGATCTTAAACGAGACATGAAAATAAATTAGGATATTTTTCAATTTAAACTGTCAAAACTTTTATTTTACACAATACAAAGTGTACATAGTCAACGTTTTTAGTCGACTATTTTAATTAGCTGGAAATAATTATGAAATTGTGTTTGTTTGTTAGTGTCACTCACTGATTTAAACATGTCGTACTTTTGGTCCTCAATAATATTAATACATAAAGCAAGGGAAATATTGAAAAACATTACTACCATGTTATTTTATTTTTTGTACTTATGGTTTTACTGATCAATTTATGAAATTCAAGAGAAAATTAATAAAAGAAATGAAATTGAAGGTCAAGCAGGGAACTCTCGAACAAATATTAAAGCCTTGGCTTCGATGGTGTTTTGACAAGTGACCTTCAAATGTAAAAAATGTCCCAGAAAATGAACACAGGCAGTGTTCAACAATTTATTTTAAAGATTTAATACATCTTTTGGATTGCAAGAAGCAGAAAATTATAAGGACTTAGCAAATATAAAATAAGGAATAAAAATCGGTACTCTCGGGTAGAAACGCCATTAGTTTTAGCGACCATTCATCACTTCGTTTTTCAACAAGAGAACTTAGTGGTAAGGCATTGTACTCCATATCGAGGATTGTCTGGCCTCATATCAAATGTTTTAACATTTTTTACAGCTGAATGCTTTGAGAGCTGATAAAGCAATGAGTGAAGACGGACCGGCGTCACGAGCGAGTGGGCGGAGCGTCGCGCTCGCTGCCGGCGCCCGAGTACAGAGAACGACAGAATTACTTTAGTTTTTTTTATAATTGTAGCTATATGAATTTGATGGTGGTAGAACACTTTGCCTACAGAATGGAGCCACGACTCCGGAGACACTACCGTTACATATGAATCCTAATAGCAACAGTGTTATGTGTTGTTTCTGGTTTGAAGGGTGGGGTAAGGGATACTTATTGGAGATATTTACCAGGTAGTTCCACCGTGGAGGTACGATCCCCCCACCTACTACTAGCGTGAAGCAGTTCTTTCGTTTCGATGGAAGGGTGTGGTTGCCGGCTCACTTAAATGTTTATGAGGCGACCATCTTAGTCCCTGGGTGAATCAACGCATCTGTGATTGGCCTAAGATAGAATACCAGATGTAATGAATGAAATTGGTTACAGAGCTGTTAGGCGGGAGTAAGTACTTACCATCAGGTGGACTACATGTTTGTTTGCAACTTCGCTCTGATAAAAACAATCAAGATGTTCGATAAATTTTTCCTCGTGGATAACGGGGTATTTGTGACCAACCTCAGATAAGACTGTAATATTTTCTGGGGTTGATTACTGATGCCCATGGCGATTTGCTATTTTCTTATAATAAAAAAAAAAATCTAATATTATAAGTGCGATAGTTTGTGAGGATATATGTATGTTGGTTACTCTTTCACGCAAAAACAGCTGAATTGATATGGATGGAATTTGGCACACAGATAGTTTATGGCCTGCAAAAAACTCGTCCTTTATAAATCCCTCTCATTTATCTACATATACATGGCAAATTGGAATTGGTAAGCAATGCGTTATCACATTTGAAATTTGAGTATATGTGCCGGTGTTGGATGACATTGTAATCTCTAAGATTTTAATAATGACCAAAATAAGAATATAGTCAAACTACATTTTTGCGATTTATTTGGTAAGTTTAAAAAATGTTGAAACAAGGTACTTTTAACAGACTAGAATAGGAAATTTTATGTCAAGAAGAATACAATATCATACATAACATGGTAAAATAAATGAGGGAATTACAAGAAAAAAAAAGTGTAATCTGGTACTAACATAAGTGCAACAATGTATTAGTTTCATCGTACATACACGTGACCGCGAAACCTCTAAGGGATTTAACTACTATGTGCATTCTTTGTTGCTAATGAAAATGTCTCGTGCAGGCTTATTACGTACCAAGTTAATACTGTAGAAGAATAATCTAGTTTCTTCGTAATTACAACGTTATAAACCACGGTTTGAGGCGTGTGTAAGGAGACTTATATATAACTAATCTTACAATACAGAATGGGAGGGTTGAATACAGATGTTGTACTACCAGGTGACAGAAAAAGTGTAGTTCGACCGGAGAGATACCACCGCCACACCTATTTCTGGAGTGAAGCAGTTCTTGTGTATCCTTGGAAGTGTGTGGTTGCCGGTTCACTTATATATGAGGTTATCATCTCAGTCCTATGAAGTAGCAATGCATCTGTGATCGACTTCAGATAGAACCCCTTTTCTACATGAAGATGCTTACAGACGTCCGTGGGCGTCATTAACCACTTACCATCTGGTGGACTGCATGCTAAATCAGAATACTACCTAGATATTACAAACAAAAAAAAACTTATATATAGACAAAAGGTACTCCTTAGACATTTGTTTATTACTTTGTTTTGTATTCTATGTATACAATATAAAAACTAATATTTCCAACGTTTAAGTTTTCAACGTAACTAGAAACATATTCTTACAGAATATGAAAGTCACAATCTTACTAGGAAGTAGTAGAAAATATTATGTCAATTTATAGATCTGTTTACTCGCAAACATCTCAC
>DWTU01003481.1:0-10373 GCA_018251515.1 Cecropterus confusis
GGAGATATATTTTTCCGAGGCATTCAATCTTAGTCCTCAGGGGTAGCAACGCATCTGTGGCCAACCTTAGGTGAGACTTTGATCTTACCAGGGGTTCATTACAGATGTCCATGGGCGGCAGTAGCCACTAACCATCAGGTGGGCTGTGCTCATTTGCTACTTCCGCACAATAAAAAAAATCAAGGCATTTATTCTTACAATAGAATATGTATTGTATTAGTCGTTAAAGGTGATGAATAACGATAACTTTCGTCGTTTTAAGCGATATCGCGATGTCGCTGTACCCGGTGTCATTATAAGCGGTATATTTACTCCATTAATTAAATAGCAGTTCAGCCCAGACTTTGCAATTCGATCGTTATAATCTATCGTTATAAACTTGAACTTTGACTGGAAACAAATTTGCACCTAGATATAAATTATTGTAAATACAGACAAAATTAGATTTATTTTTGTTAGAATTATAACCCATACAGAGAGCTAACACTATAAAATGTAGATTGTAATTCGAATTGAATGTGCCCTTTGACGTTATATGTTCTTTGGAGCACTTGTAATAAAACTGGAATATGTGGGACGGAGACCGCGAGAATTTTCCCAGCCCATTCAACAAATTCTGTACTCATTGTTCATTAGATATAAACTGAATCAAACTTATTGTGGTTTTGCCGAAAAGTAATAATATTTTAAAATACTTTTAGAAAAATAAACATAATGTATGAAGGGACACAATTTAATAATAAGTTGCCTCATACTATCAAAAATGCAGTATCAATAAATAGTTTTAAGCAGAGATTAAAGAAATTTGTTAGCAACACGACACTGGCTTAAGATATGTAATAATATAAATTAATGTAAATTATCATATAAGTGGATTATCTATTAATTCTTGTGAGACATAAAGAAATTCTGTACCCTTTTGCAAGGTGGAAGAACGAGTAGCAGTATTCTTCGGCCGGAGAAGTACCACCGCCACACATGTTTTAGCGTGAACCAATTCTTGCCTTTCAGTGATAGGTGTGGTTCCGGCTCATTTTCAGATGAGATGGTAACCTAGAGAGTAAAAATGAAACTGTGATTGACGTCCGATAGAGCCCTTTTCTTCATATAGAAATTATATCGGCTACTTGTTATCAGGTAGACTGCATGCTCGTTTGCTACTTCCGATGTATAAAAAACATGTTTTTCAATCCTATTAACTCCTATAACTGACATATATGTGTTTGCCAAACATTAATGTACTAAAAATTGCAAAGCATCTCTTGTTGACTGACTAATACACAAAACTTAGGAATTAATAGTAAAAGAACCTTCTCAATACCAGCACAAGTCATTATTCACATTTACGTAGTTCAAAATCATATTTAACAGTATAACTGACATAGCAGTAAAACTATTACCATAGTATAGTCAGTTAAGTAAAAATATATTCACATTAATCGTTTTGAAATATTTTGTATTTATATATATATGCTCAAATAATTATGTCTTTATTTTAAAACGTGTTGTTGGTCTTTACGTAGAGAAACAAATTAAAAAATGATATGATATTTACATCTTATGACTAAACTCATCTAATTTAAATGAATTCACTTTATATTTTCTTCATTCAATTCATTCGTTCGTTTTGTATTTTGTAAAATGACATGTGTAATCCATTATGGTATAAATCACGTACACCTTATCTTTAGATATTAATTACAGACTTTCTACTTTCATGCTCAAAAAACAAAAGTCATAAGCAGTGTTTTCGTTCAAAAGAACAAATAGCAATCAGTGCAATATATGTAGATTTCTTATCGTATTCGAGAAAAATATATCCATAGTCGTTCGTAGTGCGTTAAATATTGAAATTTGGGTAAAAAAATGATTTAATCATGATATTTTATCCAATAGGTATATTTGAATGTTAAGGACCCCCACAATGTACCCCACCTGTCCCCCTATTAAGTATTTTTTCTTGAATATTTGATCCAATTTGGTCCTTTCTAAAATGTTACGAAGCGGAGACGCGTAGAGAATCTAATATCGGTAATGACTCAAAGGCCATGATTAAACAAGCCAGGCGGAGCCGCCTCTGTCAGGTAATTTACACAGCTTTTGATGAAATGTATATCTTGCGCAATATATTATATATTATATGTTAATGTTATGTACTCAGTATGTATCAGACAAATGTCTACCGTTATAAACTGTTTTGGCCTGTGATACTTAAAGGTGGTAGACTTTGTGGTTCGACTCCGGAAGCACCACAGCCACACCTATTTCTGCCTAATAACAGCAGAGTAATGCGCTGTTGTATTCTAGTCTGAAGGGTGCGGTCAGGGAGACATACCTACATATCCGAGGCATTCCATCTTAGTCCTCAGGGGTAGCAACGCATCTGTGGCTAATCTTAGGTGAGACTTTGATCTTCCCTAGGGTTGCTTACAGATGTCCATGAGTGGCAGTAACCACTTTACATCAGGTGGGCTGCATGCTCGTTTGCTACCTCCATACTATAAAAAAACCCTGAAGTAAAAGACTGTGGTAAAGTGTAAAAAATATACATAAGACGTACTTAATCCTTATGTAGCAACAACTTAGGCCCTCCGTTTATACTTACTAATGTATTCAAATTCTTTTACTAGTGGCTTATTATACTACTTATTAAGTTACCTTACAGAAATTACCTGCACTTTCATAGTACCTGATAATTAATTCCTAATATGCAACATACTTAACTTTGAACATTGGAGGTGCCTGGGATTAGAACTTTCCACCAGACTATTTTTGGTAGTATATATATCTAAAAGCAACAAGTTACACTGTTAATTATTAAAACAAAAAACCACACGTCTTAAATACGATTTCCCAAAAACGATATCAGTATTTTCATTTGATATCTTTATTATTATGATAATAAGGAGAGTCGTCCTTTCCTCGCCAAGCCATTAAGGCTGTAGCGCGTGCAAAAGAAATGTACATACATACGCTCGAAACCATCAGCCTCCTTCTGACGCGGTCGGCTAAACATATACTCACCTATGAGTGATCATCGCACAGACCTAATCTGTTAAACATAGAACCTTGAAACTTGAACAATATGTTCATTTTATGATGTAGACATCCACTAAGAATTATTATTTTATAGGTTCTCCACTCCTAAGAGGTTGAACGTTTGTATTGTAGTTTGCGGGTCACTTACAAAGTCACGAGCATCTTCTTTTTATAGAGTGAATATTCAAATACCCTATTAGTTAGTATTTGCATTATTTTCGTTCCACATTAGACACTCAGTTAAAATATGCCACTTCCGTGAAAAGTTCCGATGGTTCTATATCTAAAGAGTACGATAGGAACTCATAAGAGTCAATCGTAATAAATCAATTGTAAAACCTAAGAGATTAGATTATCGGTACCTGTAAGGAAATATTTGACTTAAAGTTTGTTTCAAAGGAACTTGCCGTGACTCTAATGATTAGTGTCCTGTGACCTATAAATAAGTTGTTTTGTCTTACTAAGTCGCAGATAACAACGCGGCTGCGATCCACGGTCGACTTTGACTGCATTTCTTGTACAATATGTGCTCATTACAGAGATGTCTAGTTTACAAATTCTGCGGGAAATACACCGCCAGTACATGCTATACAAATTGGTCGCCTGAATCGTGAGACTTGTACCTAAGGCCACGTATATCCCGAAGGAATTCTCTCTGAAAGGGCGGATCGCGTGAAATGCAATGGGATTAAATTCCTATTCCACATTAGAAAAGCCAACGCAGTAGGTCGGAGCGTCAACTACAGAAATAGCTGTGCTATTGGCTTGTTTTTTTATGTATATCTTTTTATTTACGGTTATAGACACGAGTAATAATAACATTGTACTAGTAAATACTACTCTTCACATAGAGATAAGTGCAAAAATTGTTGATAAATTACTGGGAAGCTGCTCTCTTATTTATGTAAACTTCTCGTTTTCTACGGTGTCAATGTGAATGTAAGTAATTTTGTAAGAATCTATGCTAAGTAAAGGTATTTCAGAATAAACTTAATTGTTAATGTTTTCTATTAGAGCAATGATAAAGGAATTCTTAATTTTTAGGTTTCGGTTAGAGGCCGATATTCATCTTTATTTTATACTAAATTAATATATTGTGTTCCTAGAACAACTTTTTTTTATTTTGTATCCATATTTTCAGATCAGTCCTTTTTACGATAACTACCACTAGCAATAATCTTACTCATATTATAAAGTCGAATGTTTGTAAGGATGTAGGAATGTTTGTTACTAAATTCACGGAAAACTAGTTGTACTTAGAATTTGGCTGAACTTTGGTAGTTATGACGAGCCTTTCGAGGTCCACTGTTAGACATAGGCCTCCCCTAAACAGCGCCACTCCAACGGGTCCTGTCTCGTTAGATACACGCTAGTATTATATAAATGTGATCTGACAACACTAATCGATATATAAAGTTAATTAGTCGTAAAGTACCTATTACATAAATTCGTCGAGGGAGAAGGAAACAACTAATTAAGAAAATGGAGGTATCGACGCGGATCGTCTGAAAGCGTGTACAGTACACTGAACACAGGATATTTACGGAAATATAATTCTTGAAAAGTTTCGCCTTGTGATGTAGTATTTAACAACACTACAACAAATTGGTAAATTTAGGAACGAATTCTGACGTTGATTCTGATATGAATTAAGGCATAATTTTTCATCAATCAAATTATTTTACGAATATATACTTTTTTATTATCTTAATCTATACATACATACATACATACATACATATATTTATGTGATTTGTCGTTTAACATATTTTCACTATATATATAATTATATCCGTTGACAAAGTTATTTTATAGTTAAAATATTCTAAGTAGACTGCAATGTCACTACATTACAGTCTACCACACATTTGTGTTATAACAACAATGTTATTTACCGACTAGCTGAGCCCGAGGTTTCACGCGTGTTTAAAATAAATGTAACGTGACATATATGAAACCGAAATTTTACACCTTTCATTATTTTAACAAAACATATTTTTTCTTGTAGCAACGCATATAACAACGTACAATAACAACCGAGAAAATATATATCTAATGTGCAAGGCGTATTTTAATTTCTTTACTTCTAGTTGTCCGATTGATTTACATAACTTGGCAAGATTATTGATGCAATTAACTGATCTTACTTACAATTTATCAATAAACACTATAGACAAAGAGTTATATTCCTAAGAAATCTTCGGAAACTAAATTGTACCTATCTATTGTATTATCATGCTACATCACAATACCATCCTATTGTATTTTTGAAGTTATTTATTAAAAATAGTGTTATACTGATAGAAACATAATCTCGGAAGCGTATCCCTATGAGTAACACAATAAAGGCAGATAATTATCACTAAATATTAACCATTGTGTTTCTTACTAATTTAATAAACGTTTCCACTCGTAATCTATACAAACTCCAAGCATCACTCTACTGATTACGGTAGAGCGATTTAGGACACAAACAGTGCCTTCTGTCATACTTTATTAAAACTATATACTAAGTAAATCAATTTATAAACTCCCGACATCGACTCTCGCTCTCGGCAACATTGTGCTGCTGGCCAAATTTTTTAATTTAGATTTAAAAAAGGCGCTAGCTACACGTCTGTCCAGTGTGCATGTATGTAAAGATCATTTAATCAACTACATAGTTCAACGATAAAACTGTGTATATAGACTCTTGCAACAATTTTGAGAAATCTGTCCAAGGTGCAACAAACCAATTTTACCTTGGAGTCCGTTTTAACATGGATACAGAACTTTTTAATCGAGATAAACACTTTTATTAGCTATAATTCTGCTGAAATATCATTGATGACAATGATTTATTCATATAAGCTTTTGCAATTTATAATGTTTACAATATTTAAGTATAAGTAATGTTTTAGTGTATTAATTATTTTACTCAGACTAAGACTTTTAATATAATATTAATTTTCTCATAGAAATGTATGTAAATAATTTTTGATCTATTTCCGACAAAAAAGGTACATCGTAAGTCGTGTGGCCAAGGTACAACATTACGACAACTTAACAAGCTTGATGGACCCACTTGCGATTGAAGTTACGATCTGATACTCATGCCCTAATGTAGCTAGATATACTAAAATTAGATTATAATTAAACAATTTTCGCAAGCATGCGACACTTTGGTTAAATTGGAATAATGTATGTTTCTGCTTGAGATACTAGTTACAAACGAAAAATAGCTTTACGGCTCAGGCAGGCAGTATCCGTGCATCACGAAGATTGGGGAGTTGAAGGTATTTTTTTATCATATCATGTATACTAAATATTAAAGGTTTATTCCAAGTTTTATGAAAGCAGAATTGGCTGAAGCTAAGTTCTTAACAATTTTGTAAAAAAAAGACAGAGTTAATGGTGACGCTTTAATTATTTTTACGAAAAACCCTATTTTTCTAAATTAAAAGTAGCCTAAGTTACTCCTTATAATATCCAAAAGTGAAAGTCGCGGCAAAAACTATTGATGATAGAACAAAAAATGTTCTACAAAATTAGAAATCATATCAATATCTACAGAAAACCTTGCGATGCTATATGTCCAGTTATTGTAGTTTTGTCACTATAACCACTTTTTACATTTTAAAATCAGACCATGATAATCATACCTTCGTATTAATCCTTATCCAAATAAATCATTTCATATTCTAACCTGTTTCAATACCTATATATAACTTTTTGAATTACTCGAATCGGACATTTCATTCACAAGATATTACGAATTTAAGAAATTAAATACGACCGCCGCCGCCGTGTAACGACCAGTATAGGCACAAACAAAGCTGACGTAGCGTAAGCCTGGTATTGTTCGATAGCTATCACTGAGAAACGAGTCAGTAAATGAGATGGACAAAATTATTATGGAATACGTACCCGGTAATTTTAAATTTTTCAAATCTATTGCCAGCGTGTGTTGTGTCGAAAAAAAATGGGTAATACAGTGCATTACCCGCAAGTTTTAAATTTCTTTAATCCTGCTCTCATGAATTGCACGAATTCAAATTAAAAGTTGGTACTCCCATTATTAGATTAAATAATTTAAGCCCTCTTTATATAATGGCACCAGACTTTTAGCGAAGGAATTACATAACAACGTGATTGTAGCAACAATCATCACCGGCCAAGCGGTCGGACAACTCGCGCATGTTCCGCGGATATCGATAATACCGACGGATTTGCCGAAATCTTTTAAAAAGATACAATTTCATATAAAGATATCGTTTGCCCTTACAATAAATAAATCCCAGGGACATTCATTCTCGATGGTTGGCATCGACCTAAGAAAAGAGTGCTTTTCTCATAGACAATTATACGTCGCCTTATCTCGCGTAGGATCTCCTGAAAATCAATATGTTTTGTACCACTGCTAACATAGTCTACAGGGAAGCTTTAGGGTAAATATTGTAATATATAAATATAAATGTACATAATATTTAAATAAGGGAATGTAAAAAAATAACATTAAAAAATAAAACAACACAATATAAATAATTAATTGAATAATCAAAGAAAATAACTAAGTTGTAAATTCGAATAGAGTTTTTGTTTTGAATTTTGAATATTGAAAGAATTCGAGTCATGGACGTTTTAATTAGTATATTTTAAGATAACATTGTTAAATCAAAAAAAAAATACTAAACCAATAAAATGCAAATAGATGTAGGTACAAAAATGTAAATAGAGGAATGCAAAAAAATAAGTTCAATTAAAAATAAACACAATACAAATAACATACTTGAAACATAAAATTAAAAAAGCAATTTTAATAAAAATATAAATGTTATAAAAAATAACCGACCATTGTCTTTAAAAATGAGCAAAAGCATCACGTTTGTTGTATGGGAGCTCCCTTAAATATTAATTTTATTCTATATTTGTTGTTATAACGGTAAAAGTAACACATCATCTGTGAAAATTTAAATTGTCTAGCTATCAGGGTTCATGAAATATGGCCTGGTAACAGACAGTCGGCCAGGCGAACAGGCGGACCGACGGCCAGACGGACAGTTCGAAAGGCATAATTTCAACTTGCTAGATTGCAAAGTAAAGACATATTTGGCTTAGTTTGTTTTACAATCGCATATTTACCTGCTTATTAGTTCGGTTAAAAAATGATTCTATTTCAAGTAAATCAAGGTATCAAGTTGTAAAATTTCAGAAATGCTAGGACCAAAGTTTATCTAATAAAGAAAATGATGTATCTAAGTTCAACTGTAACTATTTAGGGGGCTGGGGGGGTGATAAAATTCTGAAATAGCAGTACCTTTCTGCGCGGGAAACTGCTATTGCCGTTTTTACCCCACTGCGTCAGAAGAAGGGCATGCCTCATCATATCATTGTAATCGTTACAGTTGTCATAATGACATAAGCTATATAATTTTGAAATATGCGCCCGTAAACAGAAAAAAGGAGACGTAAGGGATATATTATTTTCATTATTAAAACAATATGAGTTTCAAATGAAAGGTGTAAAATAAACCATTACGTAAAAATATATTTGTGTAATATTATAGCACTTTTATGTTACCATTTTGACACAAACTTGTAAAAAGCGTTAAATTATACACTTATATAGTAATTTAAAGCTAGTAAGATTTTCTAGGGATACTATAGAAACATATTATCCAACCATTTTCAGTTTTAGCAGTTGAGTTTATTGTTTTCATAATTACTTGCTTATACAATCATGTAAGTATGTCCTACAATATTGTACCTAATGACAATTATGTATGTAATTTTCAAATTATTAATATTTTCATAACAAGTTAAAAGGTCCAATAAAAACGGAACCTACAAACATAGTAAATGCAAATAGAAATATTAAATTGGTTCCACAAGTAAGTTATCGGGGCATTTTAATATCGCCGCATGATGCCATGGTCGTCCATGTGTTGTTTGCAGAGCTGTCGACGTTCTGCACGCTGACCACTTGCGTCACGATCGATCCACTCGTAACCGAAGGAACGGTCAAGAACCCCGCTGGATTCCGCCCCGGGACCCTCCATTCTTCAAGACCCTCTCGTTAACGATTATGTAGTATATATCGTGTTGGTAAATAGGGAGAATGTTTGATCTTTTGCCTGAGTAATTGACTTATGAAATCAATTATAAATTGATCTTCAAATACTTGTATAACAATATTTATAAACACTATACATAAATACATAAATTGATGATATTTATAATAATACTTAATATCATATTTAACATATTTTCATACTATTTTTATTATTTAACAAGTTTTATACTGTAAGTAAAGTTTTTAGAATGGTCTGAAACGAGACGCTTTCCAGAATAACTAACATTTCGCTGTTAAACTCAACTGTCGTGTGCTGGCCGATTCTGTTAAGTAATCACGATTTTACTCGCATGCAATATGCTTTATTTAATCTAGATACGGTTTTGGATAACAATTCCTTTTCCACAGCTCAAGGTTGGCGATTAGGTTTATCTGGAAATCATCACTAGATGACTTAAGATATCACGGCCTCACTTGTCGACGACGCGCCGGGGTCGCAGGTCTTAAATCGCTGCACGCTTCGATGAATGAGTTTATACGTAGCGCCTTGCTACTCTCAACGTAGACATATACAACATAGACAATAGTTAGACGTCTTTCTGTTGATATTAATTCCTAAGGGCGCGTTTATATGACATGGAATATTTCGCGCCGCCACAAAGTGATCGCAGCGCGGCTACCACGCGGCGGACGCGCGATTCCCTCCTGGTGGACCGCGCAGTGAAACGATCGATACTTTCATTCATCTTGAATCGAAATTTCTCACATGCAATTTTTTTCGAATGCCATGACTGTCCTTGCTGAGATTTGAGACCCAACTGACATTGCATGAGCGGTGCGCGGGCGCGGGGCGAGAGAACATTCGAGCAAAATTAACGTGTCAACGCCGCGCGGACGACATGAAGTCGCCGCGCGGCAACCGCGCGGCCGCCGTGTGATTGTGTAATATCTAAGAATTTGTACATTGTGCACTAGACAATAAAGTTTAATTTGCTATCGCGTGACAACACGCGGCTATCGCGCGGCGGCCGCAAGAAAGTTTTCGCGTCGTATAACCGGGGCCTTAATGCAATATAGTGATATCGCATCGACAATTTGAATCGAAACTGAATATCTAATCATGTCGTCCCCCGATAAGTCGGATCGTCACTAAATGTGTCATGTCGTCGCCAGGTCGGAGCTGTTCGCTGAGCGCAGCCGGCGGTCGCGCGCCGAGGACGAGGCGCAGACGGCGCGCGAGGCGGCCTCGCTGCTGCGCGCCGAGGCGGCGGCGGCGCGCGCG
>DWTU01003482.1:0-10372 GCA_018251515.1 Cecropterus confusis
TACTTTTTGTGTGACAATTCATCGATTCTCCTTAAATCCATCCTCTTTCCTCCTTTATTCCATTTAGAAAGTACAAATAATATCCTGCATTATTACACATGATCATAAGTAACGATCAATACGATAAGATATAAATAATACCAATTTCAGTAATTATATCGAGGCTCTGGAATTATTTACCATAACCGAAGCACTGAAAGTGTGCGGTGGAATATGCTTCAGGCTCATGTCCGTTCAGAGAGCCATAGCGGACATCTAGAGGAGCCGTGAGTAAATATGAAAAATAGCTACTTAAGTATTTACTAAGATGACCAGTAAAGATGTCGTAAAGTTTCTCGACACACTTCAAATACATAAGACAAAGCAACAGAAAAACCATAAAATGTAGGTACATTCTTCCTTAAATACATGTGTTGCATATCATAAGAGAAATGCGAAATGCGACGATGCATTACGCGATAAAACATATTTTGCGTCGGAACGCGATGTCTAAAACACGACAGTAATATTTTTACGGAGCGTTTCAGGATTTTTCTTTTAAACTCTTCCGTTTCTTCACCATTATTCCTCGAAATTTTAAAAAGTTGTGCAGATTCTTAAAGTTTTATTTTATGTATCGGTAAGTAGCTATACAAATTCCTTAGGTACTATCATAATGATGACTTCATTATTCTGGTCATTATTGACATTCTGGTAAATTTGTTGAAAACGAAAACATACGTCAAACAATTGATATATCTAAAAGAGACTACTTTTGATAAATCATCGTAACGTGTATATGCATTTTAAATGCAAAGCCATAAAATTTTATAATGTAAACACCAATTAAGAAAGTATTTTTTGATAATTCACCGCAAAGTGTGAAATATAAGTTGATTGTATTCTAGTCTGTGTGAATGAAGTTGATGGCAACAACTAGACGATACAATTTTTCTGTTCTGTTCATGATCCTATTCATCACATTTTTAAGGTTCACTACTTGCTTGCATTTTCTATTTTAATATTATTCTGAAATAACTCATCATCTATCCATCCATTCATCAGCCTTTCGAAGTCCACTGCTGGACATAGGCCTCCCCTGGATGGCGCCACTCCAACCGGTCCTGTGCCATCTGAATCCAACGGTTTCCCGCTGTTTTCTTCAGGTCATCGGTCCACCTGGTCGGGGGGCGACCTGTGCTCCTGTTGCATAAACGTGATCGCCACTCGAGGACCTTTCTTACCCATCGGTTATCTGTTCTTCGAGCGATGTGGCCGGCCCACTGCCACTTCAGCTTGCTAATTTTGAGAGCCATGTCGGTAAGCTTAGTTCGTCTACGGATTTCATCATTGCGAAATTCTAAACATAGCCCTCTCCATAGCACGCTGAGCAACCCTGAGCTTTCAAATGAGGCCTACAGTGAAGGACCACGTTTTGGTGCTGTAGGTCATCACTGGCAACACACATTGCTTGAATGATTTCGACTTCAGGCACTGAGGAATTTTGGACGAGAAGATTTTACAGAATTTCCCGAACGCAGATAAATTAAAAATAATAACTCATATAACTCGTCAACTTCTTACTTCTATACGTTTATTCGTCTTTGTGTGTCCATGGCACCTACGATACAGGAGAAAATCCTACTATGGAGCTATGAGTGTAGAAAGTTTAAGCGTTTTTTTATACGTTAATTATACAATGCAATGAAGTCTGTAACTAATCTAACTGTGATGGTGCTAAGCAAAATTTTCGTTAACGTAGCTGAAAAAGAATTACCTTTATTAAAAATTTACGTTTATTTTCAATCATTTTTTACATTGTCGTGAGAAATACATTGCACACTGAAACTTGTCAATTTTTTATTAATTTATGAGTGACTGTCCTGAAAATTTAATGTAACTTCGATTTTATTATTTCATTATCTTTTGTTTCACAACTGAATTGAACGAGTGTGTTTACATTACATTGTTGATATAAAATATAGGTCTATCAATATTACGATTATGTGGAAAACTCATACGAGATTTTACATATCGTGAAACCTTTATGATACGTGCACGAGTAGAAACCAAACAATTTTACGAATGAACGTGCCAAAGC
Source organism: Cecropterus confusis (assembly GCA_018251515.1). Lineage (NCBI taxonomy): Eukaryota > Metazoa > Arthropoda > Insecta > Lepidoptera > Hesperiidae > Cecropterus > Cecropterus confusis. The sequence continues at coordinate 2,081 of DWTU01003482.1, forward strand.
ATACAATAACTGTTGATTTTTAAGGTCATGAGAGTTTGCTTAAAATTGCTCTGTAGATGACGCATTGCCCCTTTTATCGCTCAGAATTTTCGATTTGTGAAACATTTTCAGCGACATTTAAAAGTATACTATTTGTTTTTATTTGTCCATCTCATTCTTATGATGATATAGTCAGATTATTACAACTAATCTTATTTTATTTTTTTCTTTTTTCTATATATTTTTTTAAACATTGACTAAACGTGTAAAAGTTTGCATTATATAATACTACTAAGGTTCATATTAGGAATCGTTATAAATTCTAAGTATTACTCACAATACGATAATACATTACGCTTACATATTGATATCAAAAAAATGTATAAAACCTTTATTAAATTATGTTAAAATTACAAGTGGGTAATAAATGTCACTTTAAATATGTAAAAATAAATTATTTTCACTAACTTTGTACATTGAAACACGAAAAATAGTGTAATAATGAATTAAAAAGAATTAAAATTTCAAAACAAAAAGAATCTCTAGTAGCGTCGACGGCGATAGTTACGGTTGTGCAATTAGAAATAAAAAAATAATTAAAGTGAATGGAACTCGGTGATTCTTTGAAATTTGCTTTTGTTGCCTCTCAACACTTAAACACAGTTGAAACTGGTTTTGTTTTTAAATATTATCTTTTAGAATTTGCCGGAACGCTAGGCCAACCCTCAACGACTCGTCTTACTTTATTTGCTTCATTTCAAACGAGAGTCAAATTGCTAAGAAGTTTCGGCTTTTGTACATCATTTCCCTTTTTCGCAATAAAAATGTTATTTCGTGGGAGTCTATCATGAAGATGGATACGAAAGCTACTTAATAACGTCAAATGTTTTATTGAGGCCGAAACATTACTTTTAAACTTGATACTCGCAATATTGTTTATCTTTTATCTTTTTTAATGGTTTAAGTGCCTTTGATCTAAAAAATAATTAAATTAACAATGTTTTGTAATCCACTTCCATTGCATTAATAAGTAACTTTCTGTATAGGCTCATCTCCATGAGAATAAACGAAACTTATTCAGCATAGTTTTTACATTGCCTAAACTCTTTTGTTTAGGCTCCGTTTGTTATTTTACTATGATATTGCTATAGTTGCTTTACTAGATGATATATTATGAAGATTTAAGATTTAGTATCATTAAATGAGAGCAACAAAACGACTACTAGTACACAAAAACCAAAAGACTATAATAATTCAAAGATCAATATGATTTTGATATTTGATTACATAAACGTAGACTTTACAAGGTGGTAGAACCGTGGAGTGTAGTTCGTCCGGGGAGGTACCAACGCCATACCTATTCGAAGCATCAATCAGTTCTCGCGTTTCGGTGAAAAGGTGTGATTGCCGACTCACTTATATAAGAGGCGACCATATTATTCCTCACGAATGACAACAGATCTGTGATCAACTATAAAAATTAACCCTGTTTTACATGAAGTTGCTTACAGATGTCCCTGAGCAACAGTAACACTAGCCATCAGGCTATTACTACTACTTTAATCTGATAAAAACAACAAAATTGCCGACGCGGGACGCCTGTCAGATGTGAAACATCGTATTCGTACAAGGATATGCATAAAATATTTCGATAGGAATTAAATATACAGCATAATGAAAATAACGCCATCTACAAACAGTACCCCGCACTAAGTCGAATTAACACCGAGGCCCGCTAAGTTTTGTTCGATACTTAATAGTTCCGAAATTGTATAACAGGTGGCGCTAATATAAATACGGTGTGATGATCGCCACGCCAACAATCAAATTTACATGCGCCTATAGATGTTTCAAATCAAAAGACCATGCCCAGCATGATTCTGATCAAAATTATTATGCAGTATTTGTTTATATGCTTACTGTTTTAAATAATAAAATGGTACGGTGGTTCCGCGTTAATTTGAACAGAGCTTTAGCCAGCATAGTCGTCTATGATACCCGCTACGAATGGGCCGAAATCGATGAACTATAAATCCATTGTCTAAGTTTGCACAGACAGTGCTCCTCTGGACTGAGAAGATTAATTTTCTTAGTTTAGATTATTCCGTGACCCATTGTGCAAGCGATAATTGGATTTTCTCAGCAATCTATGATTTAGTTACCTACCAACTTAATTTTATAATAAATTTCCAGAGTTTCCCAATTAAAGATACGTTTATTACATTTTAACTAAGATCTTTAATTGCAATTTATGAATTATTATGCAAACCCATATAGTCGATGTGGTGGTAATAATAGTTTCGTTCGATTGTATTACTACTGCTAAATGCACTTGCAAGGCGGTGTGGTATTAAATTTGTACTTTAAGTGAATTTTCTTTTTTTTTTATTTTAGCAGCAAACCACTAATCTATTCACCTGAACCCTTAGTAGCAGTTTAAAATGGATCCTCAAAATTTATTTTTGGTTATATTTTCACCCATGCATTGCAATGTATACTGAACGTTGTAGAACGTTTACGTTTTCGTTATCAGCCAAAGCTTGCAGCGGACTTTGCTATGATGGGCGAAAACGAATTGTTTTTATTTTGTACTGATATTAAGGAAAAATTACCGCCCATATATATCATATATCATCATAGCCCATAGATAAAACAGGGGCTCCATTTAAAATCAATAACAGATGTATCGCCACTTCTGAGAACAACAATGGTTCCCTCACATTTTAGTCATCCGACCTTCACGCCCATTCTAAAGAAACACATGTACTTGTAGTGAGGATGGTCGAACCATGCTGGTTGTACTACCATACCCACTTATATAAAAAGCTTCATATGGGCTTCATATATATGACTATATAAAGCTTCATATGGGCTTCATATATATAATTATATAAAGCTTCATATATATGATTTTAGATTTGTATTATCGCGGAACATTTTGAACATTTAATATACGGGTACTCACGATATGCGCTTTTGAATTTCTTTTTGCCGTTATTTCGACGAAATTATATGGATCGTGGTTACGGCGAAACCGCGGTGGCGGGGAGAAACATTGGGAAAAAGACATTAATATGGGTATTTGATTAACCTATATTAAGCTTTTGATTTTTGATGTGAAACATCTGTAGGCGCAGGCGTGGCGATGCTTGCATTTATTGATTACTGCCCCATCTGCTATAAATTGTCGGAACTTAAGTATCAATTAAATATCTAACAAAACTAAGCGGGCTGCGGTGTGAGTTCGACTTAGTGCGGGGTTTTACGTAGATGGCGTTATTTTTATTATGCTATATATTTAGTTCCTGTCGCAATCTTGTATTTTATGCATGTGAAACATCGTATTCGTGCAGCTACACTCATAACCACACTAAGATTTCCTAGTGTGGTTATGACTGTAGAAAGCGTTTTCTTTTTTTTGTTACAGAATACCTTGTCATGAGGCTTCAATAGCACCACTCTTTCCGTTGATATCATAGAAGGTGGACTAAGGGACAAAATCTAGAAGATGGGCAACCCGGTCTTTCTGTATAATATAATCAACACTGCAGTCACTTACTCGCATCTCAAGCGCGGTGACTATTATGGTGACGATAAAAACTTCCATTAGAGAAGTCTCTGTCCAGCCGTGGACCTAAGGCTGTTAGATTGATATACTATTTAAGAATAAACAAATGTAAAACGTACGTAACGTACGTACGTTTTACATAAGTATTCTCTATAATGATCTCATACATATATCTAATATTATTGGTTGTATCAGCTATCAGTAGTGGATTTTGTTTGAAACTTTGCATTGCTCATAATAATTTATCGTTCCTTGTAACTGTGTGTGTACTGACACAGTAAAATCTGCACGAGTTCCAGTTATGTGGGCTGTATTACCTATAATTTCCACCACTTTAGAATTCTTGGAACAAATACTCGTATTACTATCACAATGAAACGCTATTAGATATCGATTGACGGCCGGTATAGGTAAACTGAACTCTATAATTGAATGATATAATTAGCTGGGGTTTTCCTCACAAACTGAATACAAACGTGTAAATAAATAAAACGGACGATATTGATCTTTTCTAATTGTGTTGTAGCTGTGAATGTGGGAGACGGTTCCTTCATTAAATATTACTTAAAAGCGACCGTAAGTAAGTTGTTTGTAAGTAACGTTTCGACAGGGTTGTCATTTATAAAAAAAGACTTGTTTTTTTACTAGTTCTTTGCAATTATACACACTGTTAAAAATGTTAAATTATGATTATAAAGGTTATACCATAATTTTATAATTTATTACATTACTTCTAATATTATAAAGGAAAAAGTTTGTGAGGATGTATGTACGTTTGTTACTCTTTCACGTAAAAGCTACTGATCAAATATGGCTGTAATTTGCCAAACAAATCGTTAGGCACCTAGATTTACATATACTATTTATCATGATAAATGTCCAATGTGGGCCACTGTGTCTTTATCACTTGTTAGTCACTTTGAAACAATCGTTGTCCCTGCAGAATAGCGCTACGGTACGCACTGCCTGTCGAAAGAGGCGACTAAAAGGGGGCTTCCGGAGTTACGGGCGGCAAGAGTGGGAGCTCGAACCGCCTAGTCACGGGACCCCGGGAAGGAAGGCAGCATGTATGGTCGTATGCCGTCGTAAAAATCAGAAGGTACGTTGAGCGCAAATGCTCACCGGGGAAGAGCCCGAAAAGGGCATCGCACTCAGAGGGCTCCGGTTGCGTTCCGTTGGAGATCCCGGAGTCCTGCACACAGCGTTGGGCACGGCCACTGGGGGTTTTAGTGCGGTAAGAATCCCACCTAACCAGGCGTTGCTCCCAGCATCGGGTACCTTTTGAAAGAGTCCCCCTCGAAAACAAAAAAAAAATAAAAAAGGTATATTATTAGTACTATATACGTTAGTGCGTTAGTTTTCTTTACCACGCCCTTCAAACAAGAACACAATATACTTGACAGAACCTCATGATAATTGTTCATTTTTCTTACTCATATGAAAACTGCTACAGACCACAAATACACAATGAATGATGAGAGTCAAACATTGCAAAATAAGTTTTACCCACTTCTAATCATTACATTTATAAAGTTTAAATTTTAATCCTGTAACAAATTAAAATAATACATAAAATAACAAGGCATGAAACATGTAAGTTCGGAATCCCCGACGCGGTAGCTATAACTAAAGTTTATCAGAGTTAAATTTAGTTAGTAGTAATTGCTGGTGTCTATGGAATACGATGCCCACTAGTGCTTATAATAGCTTTTGTTCGCTTAGTTTGCTACAGGTAGTGTACAAATATTTACAGTTATAACATTATTAACATATAACTTATTTCTAAGTTAGCTTTGAAATATTTGCTCGAATAATATAATTTATACATTTGTCAACCCTGTGAAAGTTTATACCTTCACTATCCTTGAAAGTATCAGCCAAAAAGTAGGCTCAGCTTTCAACCTATAGAAGTCACGGTTGGGGACACCAAAGTTAACACGATTACTTATAGATCTAAACATTTTCTTGGAAACGCAAATCACTTCCAACATCTGACCCATTGAGTCGAGACTTTGTGACAGCCCTACGTGGCTTATTGGTTCCGTCTCTTTTTACGTTCTCGTAAATCCGAAGAAAGTTGAAGCGCGGGTAATCAGGACTCGTCTCGAGATTCGACACAAATGTAACATAACCTTTTTTATTTTCTAGTATTCTATTACTTTGACGGCATTTCAAATCGTGAGAGAAATTTGAAAATAGCTTTGATCTAACGAAATTACCGTTTGAAACCTTTTTTCAGCAAATTTTATGGTAGTAAAAATGCAGAAACGTAATAGACACCCATGCTGTTATATTTGCTTAGCTCTGAATGTGTAATCATATTTATTAATTTCTATCTATTTGACGTAGACATTATTTGAATGGTTTAAATGGTCTACGTCCTAAAGTAAATTGTCATTATAGACAGATAACATGTTGATACCTTTTGCGGGTTCAGGTATAAACTTTAGAAAACGTTATTACTTGTTATGGTTTCAAGAATAACCAGCTATCAACTAAATCCAGAAGAAGTGATCTTGCAGTTCATCATAAAGTAAGTGCTCCTATGGACATCTGTACATAACTTCAGATAAACTTCTTTCTGTGGCCACCCACACGAGGAGTAGATTGGATTGTCCTGTATCTCTGGCCTACTATATGTTTCTATTATTACTGTAACGTATGTTATAGTGTCAAGGATTTCAGACTTCACTAATAAGTGACCTAGCCTAGATTAGATTAATTGTAACGTACAAACGAATGAACTTAACAGAATATTTTCCTTTTGATACAGTCAAGGTTAGCCAAAAAATGCCTTCCAGGTAAAGTTCTGATTGTGGCCTCCACTCTGTATGGGCGAAGCGGATGCCAAATCGGTGCTGGGCGGTACGCCAAAAAAATATTAAGGTGGAAAATTAATTACGTAACACTGAAGCGTTATTACGATTCATTTTGCTAACTAGTACCGCTCTTGGATTCATCCGACGTTGACGATTTCTCAAAAAGTGCATAATGTGGTTTAATATACTATACAACATAATGTAAATATGAAAGTTTATTAATTATAATACATTTTAAATTAAATTTCAAAGTTGTATCACGATCTTTTCTTAAGAAAAAAAACGGTGGTGTTTCGGAAAATAATGAGAAATATTTCAGTCAAGAATAATTTAAAATTTATAAAAGGATTTCTAGGCACTTTAAATGGTTCGATTAAAGAACCTATATCAACTTTTAGTTTCTGTAGAATAATAAGGTGTTTATTCTACAGAAACTAGCTGACGTTATAGTCATGCAATGAATCTTTTAAGAAACTATATCGGTCTGACATGTAATGGGTTCTGAGTGTTTGTTTATTATTTGTCTTTGTGGTACCCATGACACGGGATATTCCTTGTGTGCCTAACGCTATGATTTTCCTGTGTTATTCCTTATCACACTATGAACGTAGAAAATGTTATGTTATTATTGCAGATAATTTTTGTAAAAAGGTTTTAAGCTCAAAAGCGCTTATATATTGCAACTATAGACCAACCGGAACAATCCATTCTTACAACAATATCGTATAGTCGAGCGAATTTGCTTATTGATTCAAATTTTAGCGTAATGTATTATAGATTCCTTTAGGAAGTGACCGACAAATTAGCATGAGGCAGCTAATTACACTCCCTCGACACCGCATCGCTAATGGCACCGCGTTAGCCGTCGGACGCAGAATCGCTAATCAAGACGCATTCGGACAAATTAGTCGGAGCGCGCGAAACGCGTCTAATCAGAGTCACTGCGTCGACATGATGTGATAATTGTGTGTGCACAATCGATTTGCTACCCTAAGTAATTAGAAACCAATTGGGTTCGTTCGGTTACATATAAAAAGGGAAAAACGAGTTTATCGTCACTGCGAACCCTTTTTGTGCCATTGCTGATCGTATTTAATGTACAAATAAAATGCATGAAACATACTCCAGAATGCAAACTATATAGGTATAAGATATAATAAAGTACTTTGAATACATAGGACCATTTTTATGTTTGAGTGCTTAAATGAGTATTGTTTCGCGGCTGAAGTAGCCCTGAAGTGGTGTTTTTTTCAGACTGAAGTAGCAAACGAGCGTACAGTCCATCTGATGGTAAGTGGTTACTACAGGACAGAACAGGGGTTTTATCTGCAGTCGATTACAGATGCGTTTCTACTCCCGTTATTTGAGATGGCCGCCTCATATATAAGTGAGCCGGCCCACACCCTTCCACCGAAACGCAGAATGCTTCACGCTAGAAATAGGTGTGTCGGTGGTACCTCCTCGGTCAAACTATACTGGTTCTACCACCTGGTCCGTAGATCCAAAAGATGGTGGAATTAATAGAATTTAACCGGGGCTGATACCCCGCATGTAATGATTTACAGCCTTATCTGTTTCAAACGTAAGGAATTATTGCGTTTCAGTGGAAGGGTGTGAATACCGAGTAAATAATAAAGTGTGGCAAAACATTTTTAATTGGCCTCAGGTGCTGTACATTTTTTATATGATATTGAAAACAGTAAACATAAGTAAATGTCTTTATTTATTATTTATTTATCATATACCATCGATTAGTTTTTATACGATATATTGGAACATTTCACTAACTTCCTAAAAACAGCAACAGGTATGTATCTTGCAATCAATCAATCAGTAATTGTGATTATCCTACCGTCAACCCATTATTGTCCCACTGCTGGGCACGGGTCTTCTCTCAGATTGAGAAAGCTTCAGGCCATAGTCCAC
>DWTU01003483.1:0-10371 GCA_018251515.1 Cecropterus confusis
GTTCTGGGTCTGGGTGTTTGTGCGATCGTCTCTGTGTGTCCATGGCACCCACGACACAGGAGAAAATCCTACTGTGGGGCTATGAGTGTAGAAAGCGTTATACGTAACGTAAAATAGTAGTTGTTGTGTAATAAAGCCGTTAAAAATATTACACCTTTGAGTTTTATTCTCTGGTATTTGATATACTATGTACTCTTATCTGTAGAATTTTATCGAGGTATTGGTAAAATCAGTGGCGTAACGAGGGTTCATACCGCCCATCCATTTAGGAATTTTATTCGGAGAAGAAAGAAAAATCTAAATTGACTGCAAAATAAAATAGTGTCAAATAGAGGAGCTAAAAAAGGTTGCCAAATCTAATTATTCTGTTGCCCCCTTAATGTGCCTGCCAGATTTGCCAAAATATGCCAATATGCCAAAAATGGTGAAATAATGTTAGTTGGATCTGAAATAAGGACGAAATTACAATGTTCAAATTATAAAAATAAAGTAATCATTAATATACTTACTTACTTTACATAAACGTATTTTATATATAAAAACACGATCTGTAGTGTACCTATATACCAAAATTTAATTATTCTTATATGCAATTCAAACTCCATTCATCTTGTGCGAATAGCACAGTGGACAGATCTCTGCAAATGCAGTCAAGTATATTTATTATGACCTACGTTTCTGTGTGAGATATTATAATATTAGTCACTATTTTTTGTATATTTTATTTATTAAACTTGTCATAAATGACAATATGTACATAAATAATCCATGGTTTAATTCTATTATTATTTGAATTAAAAACTGGATAGCTATTTGTAGCTTTTAGCGTATTTTGAAAAAAAATGGTACGAATAATACAGGGTTGATTCTTCGTATTTCTCAGTATGAAGTGGCTCAAAAGCACTTCCTTTAAATGAAATCACTGTTCTATTACAGGTACATTCGAGAATATTTTATCAATGCAGACATTAATGAAATTAACTATAAATAAGCTTTGGGTTTCTATTTTATTATCATATATACGATGTATAGATGAGATACGATTTTTCAAGTATTTGTGCCTACATAACTGTCTCTGAAAGATGACAGAGAATGGGGATCGTAAGCGAACGCTCATGTCACGGACAAATAGCTGAGGCATGTGTAATCTAGCATGTCGCACGCAGCGTGATCAGGCTTTACCCTCTCGGAAGGCATAATCTCGCAGAATATTACTTCAGATATGAGAACACCCGTTCTTTTATGAAAAATCTTGTACAACCATAATACTAGTTTAGCCGGGAAGTTACGGTGGAGTGTGTTGTAATTTTAATAGGAGCATGATTATGATATTAGTATTAGTAGAGGCTTAATTACTTATGATTTAATTTTTAGTACCGTAGACATTATATCAAAATTATTACTGACATTATCATCTGCTTGATATAATACTCTAAAAGTAATAAGTAGTAGTAGTAGTAAGAATCTGTCATGAAATACATTTATTTTACGAACACAAATGCAAACTGTATTATTTATTATCAAATTGTAATGTCCGTTGCAAAATAATATTAAATTAAGTTACACATTTAAACTATATATTACACTAGCCCATACTCAAACTACGTATAATTGTTACAAACGTTCCTTAAACAGTCATTAATAAACTAAACGTAAACCTACGTTTTATTATAGCGCGACATACCCTAAACTGTTTAAGAATTAATGGAACTGCCCTAAACTTTGGCTATTCCCGCCAGATATAGGCTCTAGCGGGTGCGCTGTGGGACGGATGAATAATTAACTCAACGGGTTATAATTTTAGTACTTGTAGGTGCTTAAACAATAACTATTCGTAGACACATTCCGCCCAACGTGTATAAACCGCAAAAGTTGGGTGTAATAAAAAGTGAATACTTGGCGCGGGCGGACGGGTCGAAATGCGCGTTACTCGCTACATTATAAACAAGGATGCCGGTGACACCCTCTTTATGACCCCCACTCTGCCGGGTGGCATGCATAATTAAATCTCCGCGGTCAAATTAGCAATTTGGACCCCAACAATAGGACATAGTTCAGTTTTAACCGTCTTTATTGTCCAAACAAATTTATTCACCCATTACTGTGTTCAATTAGCGGCGAGTACACACTATTCAGGGCTTTTTATTTTGTCTCTGTTGCTGCAGTTTCCCGACGAGCGAAATTCGAAATTAAAAGGTTCGCTCCTCTCCGAGGCCTTTTAGTAAAGAATGAAATAATTAGGTTCACATTCAAACTCGGCTCGCTATGAAAAGTAAAATGAAATAAAGTTTTTGTAATAATCCAGCCGGAAGATTATTTTACTTTTGAACGTTATAAGTTAAGAGGTATTAATAAAGTTAGTTCTCAGTATTAAATTTAAAAAGCTGAATTACGGTTTAATAAAAATATTAAATGTTTAACTTTATCCGAATAATAGCCTATCTAAATAGGCTGCTATTTATATAATGTGTATGTACTTGTAATATTAGTTATAAATATAAATATGTTGCTAATATTATTGATACTGCAAATGTTTTAAGAATTTATCACATTCTGAATTTTTTGGATCAGCCGTTACAACTTGCCATCAACAAAATTTAAATGAGTATCTAAATAAACGCGCTAGAAAAGTATATACAATATTTAGGAACGAAAATTCATTCCAAGCGACTGAGTTACTCACACCTACTTACTCGGATAAGTATACGAAAATGCAACAATGTTTCCAAATTGGCGGCTGCGGCGCGCTGATAAAGGATTCAGAGGTTTTTCAATCCGCCGCCTCTGGCTTGCCGTAATAACATTCGAACACGCTCAATATTCAATATTACTCCCGAGCGAATGTAGACATGAATATTTAAATATTAATCACAACAAAGACATGACTATATAGCCACGTTTTATCCAAAGAGTACCTCCTTAAGGAGCCTAGAATTAATTTAAACTTTGCATTTAATCTTGTTGGCTGACGAAACTTTTGCAAAGTAAGATAAAGTATCACCTAAAATAGCGGAGTTTCCAACGTTATCACAGATAACATAACGGACATAGAGCGGGTGGATGGCAAGCAAGGATCAAAACTTAAATTAAATAAAGCTCTGGAAATATTAGATAAAATTGTATAAAAGTTATTTTTTCCTACCAATAAGTGCAAATTAAATAGATGTAACTCAGAATATTTTGTAGACATAGCTTACTGTAACTTGACGTTTTGTACAAGTAGCGTTACAGTTCTGTTTTAAAGTTTGAGCAGGGTCTAAGACAGAAATATATACAAGCGTTACAATTTGATTGGGTAGGTAGCATCGCACCATCATCATCATCCCTGTAGTTCTGGGATCAGAATAGGGCTATAGTATCTACGGCTTCCGGGGTTGCGGGCGGCAAGAGTGGGAGTTCGAACCGTTCAGCCAGACGACCCCGGGAAGAACGACGGTATGTGTGTTTGCATACCGTCGTAAAAATCAGATGGTGCGGTGGGCCCAGCCGCACAGCTGGGTGGAGCCCGATGGGGCAAGGTGCTCAAAGGACTCCGGTTGCGTTCCTTTTGGAGATCCCTGAGTCCTCTTTGTAGCGCCGAGGACGGCCATCGGATTTAGTGCGATAAAAATTCCATAAAACCCGGCGCCGCCCACGGCGTCGGGTACCTTTTGAAGGTTTGAAAAAGAAAAGGAACGCATGTTCAACTAAGACAATGTCAATACAATACACTGACTTAACATTGTCTTACTCTAAGCTTTTTATTAATATATCAGTGACCTGATCTATTTTCACGATATCCATATTATCACGATATTATCTCGTTAATACGTTATAACTACTGTGTAATGTGAACCTGAAATCATATATAAACAGGTTTTAAATCATCTAAATCTAGTTTGCGTACGCAAGTTCATACCATTGAGCAATAACTGATTTATATTAAAACGATATCCTACGTGAAACATTGCATGATAGGCAAACATTAATTCTGTGTATTAAGCGGGGTAAAGCCTCGGTGAGGTAAATGAAATAAAATGGATGCAATCTTTCCGGGTTATTGATAATCTTTTGCGAATATGGACCTATGAATAAAAATTGACCGGCTTAACTCTGAAATATTTGCATTTTAATATGATGGATTTTTTAAAAGTCGATGCGCATCTGTTTGTTTATTCAAAGCGTTATTGAGGATACGTAGTTTGTAAAATTTATAATGTTTTCTTTTCTTCTTTGTATTTAATGCTTTTATTAAACTTTCACATATCGTGGACACGCAAACACTCAGACCTTGTCTCTAGTCAAAAGAGGAACGATATTTCTCCGTTTGGTTTCTGCACAGTCTGGTATGAATTGCGTCCCAGAGTAGTAAAGTAAGAATTTGGCCACACGGATCATGATAATTTGACCTAAGAGGTTGTAATTAACATTTATGTTTAATATCTTCGTAGTCAACAGTTATCCTCGTAGAGTGTTTGGCAAAAAGTAGGATAGGAGGATCGTGCCGGGGGAGCGGCCGTGCTTCATGGCTGAAAGCTTGTATACACAAGCTCAATCTCGTCTTGCATATACATGCAAGAAAGATGTAGAGAATCCTACGATAGCCTTATTCAAAATATAGTGGTGCCATCTTTTGACAAGTTGCGGGAAATTGTCACAGGGTTTTTTTTTCTTTAATTTCAATTCTAAGTAATATATACTCGTCTTTGTACTAAATACCTTGTTCTAAAACATAAGACAAGATTTTTATAAACACGTCTTTTATGTTAAATTTAACTAGAAAATATTACATAAAAAGAAAAACTTTTAGATAGCATCATTCTGTTTAAGTTTTTAATTAAATGTTTTCGGATTATTATCCTGGTAACTGCGAGTGAAAGTAAGCCGTGAAGAGGGTAAGCTGTTTTCCTCAGTTAATTCCACTAATTACTGCTTCTTCCTACGATAACTATTTTCTCTAGGAAGTAAAAGAAAATATTTTTCTTAAATAGTAATTCCGAAGTAATTCTTTGTTGTTTAAGTATCTACTATTCATGTAATTACATGCTTGTCTCTGTCAGTAATCGAACCTGACTCCACTACAATGCTGTTAGAACGACATGACGTATTGCGATTTGTCAAAAAGATACTGGTTTCAAATGGAATATGGATATTATTATCGTAAATGTATTTATATTTTCCGCCAACCAATATGATCACGTCATAAAAAAATATCTTCATGACATGTTTATATTACTATTTTTTTATTCGCTAATATTTCATAAATATTATATGATTTGTTTTAATATGAAGAATACTCTGTTTATTTCCACAACTTTTATAGCTTTGAACAGTGTTTTACGTTTCATTGAAGCGATTGCGGCTCCATTGAAAAACAACGACATCGCAAAAAACAAAAAAGTCACTTCTTTGAAATGTTTTTAAAATCTGCAGTCTTATAATTTCCGTTCTAGGACTTTTTTCATGGTCCTTAGCAAATTAACGCTAATTTGCGATCTTACGGACGAGTAAGGGTTGACAAAAACTAAAAGAATTAAACATGCTCACATTGTAATTTCATCATGATTTTTTTATTAGATACATTCTATGCATTAACCAATGTATTAAAACGATTTAATGTTTCGTTAATTGTTAAAAAAGTGAAGTTTTCTTTTGTTTATAATGTTATTATTATTCTTTTATTTTTTGTTTCTTTCAATTTTAATTTACATATTTAAGTAACATGCACAAATATTAGCCTTATTTTCAAAAAAAATAATATTGTGAACGTTTTTTTCGCACATTTTTAAGTTATTATTGAAATAATGTGTAGTTAAGTGTAACGTAATGTCATTAAGTGTAGCGACCTAAAAACAAATAAAAAAGAAAATGATAAATAAACTTAGAATTGTAGGGATTTGTTTTTAGGCGATTATTAGTAGATGAATATATATTCTTATATAAAATATATACGGCAACAAACCCACAATAACATATTTTTTACATCCGTAAAAAATACTGTAACACATCGCCATAAAAAGTTGCGAAACCTGGGTGGCGAGCAATAAAAAATTTACACTCGCAAAGCCAAGCCAACGACGAGTAACTTTTACAAATATTTTTTCGGAGCATGATTAAAATTTACAACAGATTTTTTAAGGTTCAGTAAAACGAGATAACTGTGAGTCATAATTTGTTATTGTAATAGACTTCCGACCGAACAATGAGAAATAAACTTTTTTCATAGTAAGGACGTTTTTCCTGTCCTTTGTCTTTTTAGGGAAAATGGCGTTAAGTTGCTTATCTTTAGTGAGATAATAAATTCAATAAAATTGTATGGATTTGTGTGAACTAAAATATCCGTCGTCAGATAATTTTCTAGCTACTTTAATGGTAGGTATAAGGTTTCAAAGTCGGTGGTGCTATTTCTGCTTTCCGTCTCATAATGCGCCTGCGTCATTTTGCTTTGTATTTGTCGCTTCTATAAATACAACTTGTATGAAAGGACGAATCTCTCCACGTTTATATTGCTTCTGTGTAGTTTTTTATTAAAGGATTATATACTATATTTAATCAAAAAGAAAATTACGACTTATGTTCTACAGACTTAGAATTCTAAGTTAATTAGTAGCAACTTTGCTCAAGAGTTATTACGTCTCTTTGCCCATTACACTTACAGAGTGAAATATAGGAAATTAACGGCCAATCTTTTAAGAAAAGGAGACATCTGAGATAAATGGATAAATCTTTTTTTAAACTCAAACTTTATTCTTCACATTCAAAACTGGTAAATTATGACTTATTGAAACACTCATATAAATTGTGAACACATTTTGGGCGACGGCTTCCGGTATTATGAAATAAACTTTCAAGTTACTCACCCAGATAAGTTTTTACAAGATAGTAATATTACTCTTCATTTTAAGGAGGATCCCATTCCATAAATAACTTTCTTTTTTGAACGTAGTTTATGTATATATTCACTTTAATTTATAATCTTTGACCGGCGAAGCGGATGACAGGGCCGTAATAAAGGGATGGCTTCCATTACACAGCATTTACATTTGACGATTAGGGAAATTTGTATTATATCATCGTTAATTTTAATGTTTAAACTAGATATTTGGTTGTTAGGGTAGTTACTGGATAATACATGTATTCTACATACATAGGAAATCAGATGAAATTTCAGTTGTATATTTGCGAAAATTTAAAATGACCTAACTAATCAATATAATTTATTTTCTAATAGCATCAGACGTCATGTTAATAATAATAACGAAATTTCAATTACGTTTTAAAAATATATTGCTGTCGTTGGAGGAAAATTTCGATTTTATTTTCCTGTTAAATCGATAAAACATAAAATTGTTACATTACTATTTAATACCTGTCCGATTACACCATTTTTGCTGAAAATTGCTTTGATAAACTATTATTTTAATTTTTAATTACATGTGTAACTTACTCAGATGTGTTTAATATTTAAAGTATTATTTAAAGAAGCATGAGAACCAAAATAATAACACTGTTTAGTACAATAATTATGCCCGTAAAACTCACATTAAATATATTGAAGTCCCAGATTTATTATTACGGAGTTTTTACTATACTTTGGGCTATAAGAGAGGCCGTGACAACTTTTTGACGTGCCACATTTAGTTAGTCCCGAGGATTTTATCTGAGTGCTCTGTAAAGTAGCCTGTTATGACGTTCTGGGTATTAGGAACACTTAAAAGGCCCATTTAGCGGTCGAGCGCTGAGAAATTCGCAGTTAGATATGCCAGCCGGTGCAGATAGTGTTTTTATAGCAGTACTAATCCTATGATACGAAATCTCGTAGGTACAATCAAAGTCATAAACTTTTAACTAAAGAAAATGAATAAAAGATAATATATAAGAAATAGTAATAATTATATACGTAAGGAAATACCGATTTATTTTCTTTAATTAAAAAAATACTATAGTGTAAAAACACAATATAGATCGGCCTGTACATAGCAAGGACTCTAGAAGGTATGGAAGGAAGGTAAACTACTTATTTTTAAAAAATATTCAAAATATATACTAAGAAATTACTCATAGTATATAGGATATAAAATAGGAATAGGTGAACAACGACACCTAGAAAATATAAGATGTCTAAATGGCCTGGGCTCGTTGGCAAAAAATTCACAAAAACCGCATCAATTCTTTCGTTTTTATCTTGGTTTATTATCAGTGTTATTTTTTATGCCTCCATAATATTTTCTTAAAGGGAAAGACAAAGCCGATATTCATGATCCGATATTTAATCCCATTACCGAATTTTATCTAAATCATTTAGCAGTTATGGGGCCGTATTTTTCATTTTATTTTCCTCGTCAGCGTTTGTCTTTGTCTCTTCATGCAACACAATTGTAATCAATTTCGACCATTTATGTGGTGGCGGCCTACAGTAGTGATAGACATTTAAGTTCTGATTGAATGATTTGAGAATAGAAAGCGTGGTCATTTAACAACACATGTAGCGGAGCTTTAACGGGTTTGAAGAGTTTATTTCGAAACATGAACCCTTTATGTTCCCACTTGGGAACACCTACTAAGGGAACACACACTCACAGTCCTGAATCATATTTGAGGACACTAAAATATTCACGACTAGCAGTGATCAGGTTACATAAAGAAGACGTCTCATTTGCTACTTTTATCACGTAGAGAAACTTACCAACTTTAAGTTTAAGTTAACCTACATTTTAAGTAGGTATCTAAAAAGACAAATGTATCTACACTCAGACAAAATCTCTTATGTACGTGCCTAGATGTCGCATAACCTTGCTTATAAACGACATAAAATATTATAAGTACTAGAATTCGCAAACCAGGACGAACCTAAGCAGTCCTAAGTGCTGTAATATCTTAAATGTCACAAATTCCTTTGAGAAATTGTATAAAATCCGCGCTAAATAAGGCTGACCGCCCATGGGCTACTATCGCTTCAGCGATAGTTGCTTAAGGTACCAACTCGTCGCTTAAGCTACTGAACAGTTGCCCAAGTCGTTCGGGTTTCCAATTTGTTGCTTGGGCGCTCTATGACCGGCACATGTTTGATATTCTTCATTAGACATAAGTATATGGTACTGAATAGTCGCCGAGCAGTTGACAGCAGTTTGGCAACAGTTCGTCACTAGTTTTGGCATTGACACTATGCTCAAGTAATAGTAAATTGCAAGTAAAATCCGCCGCTACAAAACTATCATGACCTCAATCCACTTAATTTCATAAAAAACTCGTACAAAAGGCTAATTTTATACAAGTCCGGATTATACTGGTTGTATCTGTAATTGCCTTCTTATTTTCTCGGTTAAAATACATGCCCTACAAAGCTAGAAAGATCATCAAAGCGGATTTAAACTTTATTTAGATTAATCTTAGAGTGGCTTACGCTCGCAGCGTAATAAAGAGACGGTATTTTATATGACAAGCCGTAACATTCCATACATATTTATTATTCTTCGGATATGTAAAGTTTTATTCAATTAAATAAACATTTCTTTTGAAGTCGTTTGAAATTGGGCTGGTTACATTGGAGATCTTGGGTTGGAATTTAAAAAAAGGAACTTACCTCTATTCCGAAAGGATTATAAATCCCAGATACGATCATCTAGGATTTATTACGGATACCCATGGAAGGGGGAGGACAGATAGCCTTAAGTGAAAGTATATTTTTCCATCTATCTATGTTTATAAAAGCGTAAGGATGCTCACTTACTCATGTATTAATTAAACATCGCAGAGCCTAAACTACTGAATCTAGTATCGTTTAATTTTCATAAGAGGTTCCTTTTATGACGTACACGTCAACTAATAACGTATTTTTTGATATTCCTACCCTAAGGGGCTTAAATAGGGGATGAAAGTTTATATGAAGGTCCGTCAATTTTAACGCAAGGTCAATGAAACTTACTATTTAGCTTTGTGGTATGATATAATGCAACATCTATTTTACTGCTTTTGAAACATCAATCATTCAGCGGGCTAAATAGTGGTTGACAGGTTTTTCGCAAGTACACCAATTTTGATGCGAGCTTAATAAAACTTATTATTTGGCTTAATGGTTTAATAAATTGAAACATTTATTTCGCCGTTTTTTAATAATCAACAATTGCAAGTTTGTTTAGAAGTCCGATTCTCGATGAAAGCTCAATGAAACTTAGTATTTGGCTTTGTAGTTTGATGTAATGAATTATCTATTTAACCATTTTCGAAAATGAAACCCTAAGAGGGTTAAATAGGGGTTGACAATTCTTCTGGAGGTCCACCAATTTTGATGCAAACTTAATGAAACATGGTATTTGGCACCGTGGTTTGTTGATAAAATGAGATATTTATTTTGCCATTATTGAATAGAATGCCGTTTTTGAAAAAAAAATT
>DWTU01003484.1:0-10368 GCA_018251515.1 Cecropterus confusis
GAGCGTGTGCGCGTGTGCGTATGGATGCGTATGTGTGTGTGAGCAGTTACCGACAAAGCGCACGGCGTGTATGTGCGCGGCGTGGCGCGTGGTGACGGCGAGCGGCGGCGCGTCGCGCGCCACACGCTCCAGCAGCAAGCGGCGCGCGCCCACTTGCCGCACCGATACCGCGCCGCGCCATACCCACCGTCTGCACATTAAGCACCTTGTATCAACTTGTTAAGACCAACGAGTCGAAACAAGTGGCAAAAGATTGAAAAAATGTTTTTTCGACGTATGTATACATTTTTTCATTAAATATATAAATTTTCGATTATTCCCTCTGACACTGAACTGAATATAAACTTAATTAAATCATCTCTGATATAAAACTACTTATTTGAGTTTGTAATTGTTTTTTTTTACGCGGACTGAAATTCTCTGTGACGCTAAATAAATTTACAATCACACAAGGACTAATTTTTAAATATTAGATCTCATGTACAAAAAATCTGGGATACCTTCTCGGAACCAGGTGATGCTTGGGGAGCGGCCGTACTTCGCCAACTTTAATTCGAAAACTTCGATTAGCGTGATTCATAAACACTAGTTCACCATGTCTTGACGGTTCGCGAAATGTCATCACAGCTTTATCTTATTATTAAATAATTTCCGTAGTTATTCCGTTCTAATTAACATTTGAGACGTTACAGAATATATAAACTGCCGCACCTCGCCCACCAGGCACCCGTCGAACACGCCCAATGCGAGTGTCCACTGTAACCACTACGACCGACCTGAGCACGGCTTCGAGCACGACGACGGCGCCGGTCTGCGAGGCGACGGCCAGCCGCGTGCCGTCGCCGCTCCAGGCGAGCGCGCGCGCCGCGTACAGCCGCGGCACCGCCAGCGGCCACAGCTCCAAGTCGCCGGACTGCCGCACCTCGCCCACCAGGCACCCGTCGAACACGCCCAATGCCAACGTCTTTGATAGAATAACGAAGATGAGAATAATTAAAACTTATCTGTGATTCGAATTTTTAACCAAGTTCCCATAGGAGAGAGGTTATCTATTCGTCCTGTATATTTAACTTAATAGTTACAATTGTTATTCCAAGTTTAGTTAAAAAAAAAACAATAAGTATGCTCAGTAAAAAAAACGCTCAAAGTTGACCGACTGGATTGTAGGTAGCTTTTAGCTAATTTTAGTAAGTATTTGGAAAATCTATGTGAAAACAGTTGGCAGACATTAGCGTAAAAGTTATTATCATTCTGATAGGGTAAATAAAGAAAAAACTAACATGACGATGTAATTCTTTAATCCATGAGAATTTATTTATCTTTTTTTTAATTACAGCAATCCCATAAAACAATACGACGGTCAGAAGCGCATCTAGATAAAATTAAGACAGTTAACACAATAAACAGTCACCTGTCCAGAAGGACTGGCCGCCACGGCGGTGAAGTCCCTTCGATCGGGTGGCAATGCAGGCTCCACGCTGCGCAGCAGAGCGCCGCGCTGCGCTTCATACACCGCGACACGCCCGTCGCATGATCCCACGATCAGCTGGACGAAGCATAAATCTTATTATTAGTTAGCAATCCTTATACACGTAAGCACCTTCTAAATTAAATTACCATTGCGGTACGTCGAATCGTATCTAGTACCTTTATGTCCATACACTTATCTCTGGACTCTCTGTGTCGTATACATCTGTCATACTACCTATTTCTTAATATAATGTTTGTAAAACATGTAAATGTAGGCAGCATTACTATTGTTTATATTTTCGTTATAAAAACGCTCATGTACACGGAAACTAAAATGTAAAATGTAAGTTTTCTCATGTAAGTGAATTGTACAATTCTTAATGGGAAATAAAGCTTCTAAAACCTAAAAAAACCTAAATGCATGGAACGTCATGCAGCATAAACACTAGCACGACGTATATACATTTTCACGCACATAAGAAATATGAAATTCCTATGAAAAAGTCTAATTGTACGTAACTGTTATGCCGTGTGGTGTCGATCTTAAATAACAATGCTACCTTCTTCTCATGGATGTTGCAGGAAGCGTCTACATGATGAGCAGCAGCGTCAACCCGTGTACGTCAATACCTACTGCAGTCACCAACATGCATGCCAGGCGTTAATTATTGGCAAAAACCCTCATTGGGTCACAAGTCTAGCTTTGGACATTGAGAGGCTGTCGGATAACAGCTGGACTGGACTGGCTGGCTAATATCGGCGTTTTGAATGAGTAAATGACCATTCTACATAATTACGACCACATATCAGTAACAGTAATCTACACAAATCAAATCCACTCACGTAAGGTGGCAACAGCACCAACGCTGTTGGAGGCAGCGCGTACCGCAGCAACAGCCTGCCGTTGAGGTAGAGCGTGCCGTCCACGTGCCCCGAGGCGAGCACGCCGTCGCGACCGGCCAGCGACACGCAACACGCGCCCGTCGACCACACGCTCGAGCTCTTGTTGCTCTTGCAATCCAAACTCCTGTGTATTATACTTACCTACATTATTTAATCGAGCAAATAGGTAGTACAGGAGATGAAAACTATAGGTACATTTTTGTATCGTTTAATATATGTCGTTATACATTATTTGTACTTATCGTTCAAATAAGAACCATGACCATTATTTACTTCGTGCCATCAGAGGTCAAATAAAAATTGGTAGTTATTATGAAATACCAGAAATCTGACTTGAATATTATCACAATTGCTTATAGAATTTATATATGCTTGTATAATGTTATAAAGTTGGGAATTTTGGTAGATTGGTTTTTAATTTTTTGTTGTGAAGTTCATTTAGTTTAAATTGGTTTTTAATAATAAAAGCTTTGTTCCATGTCTAATACAGCAGATGAAATCATCCATACCATCCATTACCTAATTTTACCATCGCTGGTTCCAGTAAAGAAACCGTTCTCCCCTGGCAACAATTGCATGGGCGCCCCAGTTAGCGGGAACTTGTTGCAGATCACCTTCTTGCCGCTCCAGTCGGCGCCCACCCGGTACACGAACACCATGTTGTCGCTCTGAGCGACCCCCAGCAACTCCGAATTCTCGCTGAATGCCAAACCTGGTAAAAAATCCTCTGTCTTTCAAAACATTTAATAGAATTTTTAACACTGTTAAACATGAGGCACGATGTGCATATCTGTTGTTCATCCCCGACCAGATGAATATTATAAAAGCAGGAAAGATTTTCAGAAAGCAGTCGACTTAAGAAAGGACCAAGTTAAGGGAAAAATAACACGCGCTGAGTGGCTTCAAGAAGCGGCAAGTAATTTCTGCTTTAATAAAACGTACTTTAATGTAACTTTAAGAAACGAGCCACACACCCAAAACTAGAACGTTAAACGTGTCTTGAAGATTTTGCTGACCGTCGTTAAAAAATTAACGTCCTGATACCCAGCACACTACAACAAAAAGAGAGGATTGAACGAATACTAATTTAGTAACACCTGTCACCTGTAATGACATAAGACTTTTTCCCAGCAGCAGGGTCCGCGGGCTTTGTGCTGAACTTATCACGACGTACGCCGTCGCCGTCGAACAACAGCACCAGACGGTCGCTTGTCGCCACCGCCAGCTTCACATTGTTCGGCGACCAGCTCATGTCTGCTATTGGGTTGTCGTGCTCCTGATTGAAGAGATAAGTTACAGGTGTTAATAATGATAGGTGAGAGAGACAATTCCTTTAGCTCTATATAAGGAGAAGATAAATAGGCAACATATTCTATACGGTTTTTTTATTTTCCTCATGGTCATTTCAAACGGTGCCTAACACTGTTTGAATGTCCATGAGGAATTTCCGCATACAAGAGTAAAATGCCCAATACTATTTTTATCCATCCATCAGCCTTTCGAGGTCCACTGCTGGACATAGACCTCCCCTAAACAGCGACATTCTAACCGGTCCTGTGCCTTCTGAATCCAACGGTTCCCCGCTCCCTGTGCCTGTGCTCCTTTTGCCTAAACGTAGTCGCTTCGAAGACCTTTCTTCCCCATCGGTTATCGGTCATTCGAGCGATGTGGCTATTTTTATAATGTGCGCCAATGTACTTGGCACTTTATCTATTGAACTATAAAACAATATTCTGCATAGAATAATAATTATATAACTGTCAATCGCCTTCGGTTTTCTGAAAATATTTTCTGCTAGAACGATGACAGTGGTGACTTCAGTTTTTTTTTTTTGTTTGGAAAAGCTTGTCCCAACTAAAGATAAACTATCACCGCGACGATTGTCTTGACAAGACGGTCCAACATCCGCTGGAAGTATGCCCTGCGTGGAATGTGGACCGCAGGACACTCAGCTGTGAAGCGACCTGTTGCTTTCATCTGTGGTTTATGCCATGGCAGGGCTGAAGCTATCATCCCGATGCGATCCTTCTGCGAAACAGTAACGCAAGCGGATGGCACGCCGAAAAGCGGCTATCGCCAAAAGCCTCTTTCCCAGTTGCATCAACACGGCGGTAGATTCGGAGAAATCCAGCTCCGCTTATTGGAGCTCGAGATATCGCGTAAGCATTCTGCATGCACATCTCATGAGGGATATAGGGAGACTAGGGACATTTGATCCTTACGGGAGACTAGGTACACAAGTTTTGCGGGGCTTCTATAGGCATTATTTAATTTTAGATTTTTTAATTTATAATCTACGGTACGCAACTTTAACTCTCTGTAATAGGTACTCCTGTCAACTCTTGAGCAGATAGCGGACGATTATGTTATTTGTGTTGTAGGAAAATATTTTTCGTAAGTAATTGGTTTGATTAAATAATTGTTTAGAAAATTGATTTTGGATATGTATCACCTTAATTCAAATAATTATGTGCTTAGACTTCAGTTTGATTAAAAAGTCTTAATCGTAATAATCTTATATTTATTAATGTTTTATAACTTCGACATGGTTAGGGTGCACTTGGTACACCTTTGTATGGGAGATTTGATTCCGCTGGATCAAGTGTCCCTTAATATCTACTTTCCTTAATTTCAGGATCCAGTATGGCTAGAGCATATAAAACAAAAGAACGAGTAAGAAAAATTTAACAGCGGCTACCGCAACTGCTTCTCTACAAAAAATAAATAAGTATAAACCTACGCGGACCCATTATCACAATGTTCACGATCCAATTCCTTTCACATCGGCTTCTAATCAGATGATTAATAAGAACATCGAGTTAGGTTTGGTGAAAATATCTTAAACAAACGTTATTATAATCAAATAAACATGTAAACTAAGTAGTTTTTCATAGTTTAATAAGCAAATAAATCAATGATAAAACAATATTAACACTTTTTTAGTATTCTTCAGTATTGGTATCATGTAACCCCAAATATGGGAACTTGCTTGTCAAACAAAAGGAATAAGTCTTCCAGTGGAAGGCGATGAAATCAGACCTGCATATGGAATGTTTGCCATAAAAAATGAAATGGTTCATCGATATCATTAGCTATTATAGTTACTATAGCCATTTAAAATCCACGTATTTGAGTACTAAGATATTTAAAATCGGATAAATATTTAGAAAAAAATTGCCAAAAAACAAAGGGGTATCAAGTGTCCCCAGTCTCCCCTAATCCACCGACACAGGACATATAATAAATACTATCTAAGAGCCACGAAACAAGTTCAAGTGTCATCCGCTCGGCGCTGCAAGAGTCTGAGTTGACCACGAAATTTCGCTACAAATTATAAGGAATTTCGCTGTAATCCGATTAACGCTGATGCTTGCCATAAAAATGTGTCGTATTCAACCGCTATGGCTAAAATACTGAATAATGATAAATGTATGCAATCACCGTAAATTATTTTTTTTTACAAATGTATTCCTTTAATGTTTACTATGGCAAAAATATCTTGCAAGATTACTGCTTCGTACTTAAAACAAATTAATTAAATACCTGGGCATCTAGAAGAGTTTTGGAATATTTTAAACGCATTTTAATGTTTCACTATGTTTGTAATTAAACAAGTTTATAATGACTTAGGTTGCCAAGCAACTTAACACCAACAAAACGTATTTAAACACGTAAACGTAGTAGATTGCATTTTCAACTTTGCCACCATATTTCATATCATAGACATATGCAATAGTTTAAAAATATTTACACGTATTTACGCATAAAATTAATTTTATATAAAATTTGCTTCACAAAAGTGAAAGTAAATAATTAATATCAACGATTACATACTAACAAGTTTTTACATAATTAAGTACAAATTACTATTGAATTCCCGCAGGCAATAAATGATCGAAAAAAACATAGCAAAGAAACGACCTCCAAAATTATAACAAGCAGTATTCAACAAGGTCTTCATACATAAATAAAATAAATCATGAATATTTGTCTTATATTCCATATTTTTGCCAAATACCCCGAATCCAAATCACTGAAGAGAAAAGAAGCCTACATTATGCTATCTGTCATTCCTGTCTTTTACTCAAGTGCTTCATGTTTATGAAGACGTTGTAAGGTTAGGAAACTTAAATCCAATTTAATCTTTGTGAAATATTTATAATTAACAATATTTAGTGCCATAAATCTAACCTATACTTCGTGATACCTACTACACGATGTCTATTTTGTGAAAAAAAATGATCTAAGTGTCTTTTATATCAAACAAGTGTCGGTCTTTTACTTTGGTGTTTTTGTTCTATATTCTTTGTTTATGTAGATAAAAATAAATTAAACCACGTGTACAAACCAACGTAACGCTAACTGTATAATTTCAGCACGTCATGCCTTTCGCGCGGTACGTACAGCCCGGGCGCGTCGCCCTGGTGGCCGAGGGCCCCTTGAAGGGCAAGTTAGTGAGCATAGTCGACGTCATTGATCAGACCCGCGCCCTTGTAGATGGCCCTGTCACAGGCGTGTCCAGGCAACAGATCCGCTTAAACCAACTGCATCTGACCAAGTTCCGCATGAAGTACCCCTACACCGCCCCCACCCGCATTGTAAGGAAATCGTGGACGGAAGACAAAATTGTCGAGAAATGGACGGAAAGCCAGTGGGCCAAGAAACTCGCTAACAAGGAGAAGCGAGCACAGATGACAGACTACGACAGGTTTAAGTTAAGTTCGGCGCGTGTGAAGAGGAACCGTGCGAGGACAGCGGTGTTCAAGAGCCTGAAGGTGAAGGCGGCGCGCGGTGGCAAGTTCGGCAAGAAGAAGGTGCCCAAGACTGCTGAGAAGAAGGCGCGCACGAAGAAAGCCACCTCTGCCAAGCCAGCGAAGAAGTAATTCATAATTTGTGTCTGCGAGCAGCATGAGTGTTAACTTTAAGAGACAAAATAAAGAATTACTTTTAGCTACAATACTTGTGTTGTTCGTCAAGTTAACATAGATTTCCTTTCAATTTATACAAAATGAGGTGAGTTTTCTTTGTATTGTAAAGCATGGTGTTTTTTCTTTACTTAATTTGTTTTCTGTTTCAGGCCTGCCTAGGAAAGTGACCTACATAATTAAATGGTAAGTTTTCTGACTTAAAATCACAGTAGGAAAATTATGCTTTGCTGTTTATGTTATGATGAATAAATTTTAAGTCTCGTTCGGATGATTCTTTATGATTTTAAAAATACCACCTAACTGATGAACAATGTTCTTAATTTTACTATTAAAGCTGAATGATTAAATTGCTAACATCCATTTTTTTCTTTTCACAGGTTAAATAAAATCAAAAATCAAAGACAAGAACAAAGGACATGTAAGTTCTTAAACAATACATAAAGTACTTGATATATTGTAAGTTTCCTAAATGATGATTTAAATATATGTCTCGTTCGTATGAAATTTTGTGATTTCAAAAATACCGTTTTATACTGATGCATACAAAAAACACAACACAAAATCTAATAAATGTCCTTTGTAATTGAGACAGTTTCTTTTCTTTACAGGCTTACAGTTGCCGTCCCAATGTCTATTATTCTACTGTGGCTACTATTATAAGGTAAACATCTCTTGTCCTCCACATAATTTAGTATTGATAAATACCCTACCAAAGCCGATGTGTGCACAGATATCACCTGGCATGCTTGACTCTGGATAGGAACATTACCACACTCTGTGTAAAACATGTAGTTTCTGTGACTTTATGTTCAAGGGTTGAGTGTTACAATTACCAATATTTAATTTATATAGAGTACAAATAAGGAAAAAAATGTTCTGGAGACCTTATGCATGCATTTTTGCCTACAGTCATGTAGAGGCAAGTAGTCCTCTTTGACTTGTCACTATTAAAAATATCTTGTACTTTGTTCATTTGTCTAATTTATTTACTTAAGTACTTCAAATACTAAATTCCAAATTATCCTTTCAGATAGCACAGCTGTACATGGACAAAATAAAAAAAAATGGATAAGAGTAAGTTGATTTTGTTTTCTATAGTTTTATATTTATATTTTGCATTGTTTGCATTACAAAACTTATGACGCATCACCCTTAATAGAATAAACAGTAATTAATGTACAATTTGAAAATGATGCAATAATGTATCGCCCCTGTCTGAATCTTGATGATTGATCATAACTGATTTTAATTACTGTATTTTTAGCACTATTTTGTGTGTCAACACAAATGTCTTGACGATTATTCTTTTATTGCAGAGGCCAAAAACAATCATGAATAGAGAACTCTATGGGTTAAAAAATCATCAATAAAGAAATTCAATAAACAAACACAAATGTGTTTTAAAATTAAAAGGTATGTGGACTGGTTGTGTACATTTTTATTCATATCGCTCACCTAGTAATATAGTAAATTGACATATCTATAAAATTGACCTTGATGAAGTTCTATTAAAAACCTGAAGTGGAAATTTCTGTTTAGGAACTCAAATTTTATGATAGTTTATACTTGTAGACAAGCCATGAAATTTACAACAAAAGGTAGAATTCGTATAACTATGTGATAATGTTAAATATTTTTTAAATCTTTTTTTTCTGCAATATATACTCGAAAAGTAGATGTGCTATTATTACTAGGTGATTATGATATTAGCAAGTTTTCGATCTTATTTAACTTTTTATGATGGATAAATATATCGCCCCAGTCAGAAAGTAAGACATGTTGATTGATGTTACTGAGTAAAAATATTAGCTATTAAAATATTTTATGCAAGTTCGAAAAAATTTACATGGCGTTACACTTTTTCAGGATTACTGGAGTATAAACATAGTTAAGATATGGTAAGTTTACAGTAATATATTACAGTTTTTTTTAAGTACCTCAGTGAAATTTTAAAATAAAGTGATGTTTAATTGTATCGCCCCTAGCTGAAGTTTGATGATTGATCCATTCTGATTTTAATTTCAAAAAGTTATGCTTTGTCGTCTTAATTTTGCATAAATCATTAATTTAGTTTTATTCTAACATTTTCAGAAGTAACAAACAGAAGAACACTGAAAAACAATTATGGTTCCCTATGTCAGTCATACAGAAATCTTCAGCCAAGGTAAAAACTAAATATTACTTGCATAATCAGTTACCTTCAATTTCTTTACGTTTCACATGATGGTAATACAAGCATATATCATACTTATTATTGATGATTACTTTTTGAACTGATCTGTAAAAAATATTACTTATTGAAATTTGTGTTGGTTTGTCATTGGAGTTAAATTCATTGTTACATGAGAAATTGTTATTTACAGATTCCCAGACACAAGAGAAATATGAAAGTGATGGTGAGTTAATTTTATCTCTTTATTAGAATACAAAACTCATTATGTTATTTAAAGCATAACATCTATTTTAAAGTTAAAAGGGTTAATGTATTTTTAAACGATAAACATTACAATGATGATATCAAAGTTATCCCTGTCTCACAAAGCCATGGGGAAAATATGGTATGGTAACTACTGAAGTAACACGAGATATGAATGTTAATAACATTTTGTGACTTCTTTTTATTTAAGCTTTTTTACATTGTTTCAGGTACCAGATACTAAAATTTACATAAAATGGACCATACTGGTTTTATGCTGATGTGACCTTCAGGTAATTTCTTTTTATTAAATTTCCTCTGCACACAAAAAATGTCTTTAACTGCTGTTTAATTGCTTCCTTTAGTTTATTTGCATGATTTTATACAATAAATCAAACCTAAAACAACCAACTCTTCATCTCTCACGTTTAGTAGCATATTACTATGAAATACTATTTAACAAAATTGGTTTTTATATAAACTCAAAGGATTGGTTCTAGCAACAAAACTGCCTAAAATACTGTTATCATAAAAAAACA
Organism: Cecropterus confusis; assembly: GCA_018251515.1. Lineage (NCBI taxonomy): Eukaryota > Metazoa > Arthropoda > Insecta > Lepidoptera > Hesperiidae > Cecropterus > Cecropterus confusis. Next base: position 10,257 of record DWTU01003484.1, read on the forward strand.
TTTGTAATACAAGAGGGTCTATAATGATGAATTACTAAGTTATCCCTGTCTCACAAAACCGTGGGGAAACTTAAGGTATGGTAACAACTGAAAATATAGCAGTTTAATTAGT